>JACEIK010005086.1:93482-118247 GCA_018107945.1 Datura stramonium | reverse complement strand
AGAAATACTCACTTTAGGGCTAGGAGTATATTGACACTAATTTGGAGCAATTCCACTTACCTTAGCTCGGTAGGACGATGGTCCGCCGGCCAAATTTCACAAAACTAACTCCGCAGGAATTCTCCCGGCAACTTAATACTTCACTACCCAAGATTAATTCGAGTTTGGACCGCGTTTAATAGCGTAAATGGATGGAATTTCAAATAAATCCCTCGTGCCCCCTGTTTTATGTTTACTCTCTAGAAATTATGAATTGAAATGAGACAAAACTGAAGTGGAGGGGTTTATATACTTGGAACCTCTAAGTCGCATTTGCCTTGCGACCCGCCGACTCGAAGCTTGTCTGGTCTCTCCCCGGGCCCTTTTCTCACACGTATGGCATTCTAAAACTCTTTTACCAACATGCGAATAGTCCATCTACATGTCAAGAATTTACGGGGTGTAACAATAATAGCCTAATGAAGACTAAGGGGTTGAGAGATCTTGAAGGAAGATGAACATTTGCTTTATGAAAAATGGGTGAAGTTTTCCATGAGGGTCAAATTTTATGGGAATATACAATAGTGATTCATTAGTAAGGAACATGTTTGCAGGGATGCGTGCTATTTGGGACCAAAGATAATGCATTGCAGTCACTCAACGTGAAAAAATATGTGGTGTGATATAGGTATGACCTTCTAAATGATTATGGTATAAAAAGGTGGTGGATCAAGTGGGATTTCATGGAGAGACACTACCGAGGTAGATCAATTGACTAATGAAATGGATCTGGCTTTAACAAGTATGAAGGTCAATTACTTGAGTAGCTATCGAGTATTTTACTTATTTAGAAGGATGGAGATTGACATTTAATTCATTCTTGAAGAACTAGAAAGTTTCTACTATCACTACTGATGCGACCCTATGGAGTAGGAGCACTTAAATGAATAATTGTATGGTCTATTGAAAATTATCTAGTCGGGAGCGATAAGATTAAAAAAATGGTTTTTCATAAACAACAATGGCCTATGGACAGTCAAGTGAGATATTAGTTAATAAAGGAATTTAATTTTGTGGATCAATGGTAGGTGTTAACAATTACAAGTTGTGAAATGCATTTTGGAGGTTTAATTGAGGCTAATAAGATTAGTTGAGACCAAGAGAAGTGAATTGGGGTTAGGATAATGAGCTTTGTGGATACAGGGAGTTTTCAGTGGGAAGGCTTGAGTGAAGCTATATAAGAATGTTAGTAGGAATGTACATGCAGTAATTGAGGATCTTCCTACAAATTTTAACAAGTGGATTGGTTGTTGAGGTATTATTTCAGCAACAAAATCAAGTCTATGGAGCAACTAGGGTTGCTAGGTACTTTGTACAAGAAGACTTTGTGATGGGTTATACTTGTGATGTGATTAATTTAGAAGGATATTCTATTTTAAGATTCAAGTGAGGAAGTAAGGCTTTCAAATGCCTAAGATCTTTAGTTTATTACTACATTCATGATTCGCTTAGTTGTTATGCAAAGACTTATGGTATTTTGATGCATTCCTCAAGTAGATTCAAAGGATCTTTGATTTATAAAGGTCAAAGTGATTGGAAATAGAATCTAACAGTTGGGGAACATAAGTATAAGAGTATATGCTTTTATTTATAAGGTTATGGGTTCATCTTTAAAAATGAAAACAAATTCGGAACAATGTGATTACTTGGGTCTTGTTCAGATTATGGTGATATTATGATGTGTTAATCATATAGAGTGCAAATTGTTGGATGTGCTTGGAGGAGAAAATCTACAAAAAAAAATTAGCTAAGAGTCATGGTAAGTTCCATGGTGGTTTTAAGTTTTGTAACTAGTAAGGTTCAGATTCAAATGACTAACATGATAAGATCAATGGAATGATAATTTGTAGTGTATTAAAGTGTATGGTAACATGGCATCCTCAAGTGAATAGGCTAAAGTTGATTAGGTAAAGGGAGTTATCTATATGATTTGGATTATAAATCTAGTTTTTCTACGGTAAGACTACATTTGTAGTAGTTAACTATGTTAGAGTGTGAATTGGTAAGATAAGCAGGATTGAAAATGTCGATTATACATGACTTGAAAGATTATTCATAGTAAAAGAACATGAATTACAATAATTATTACTTTTGGGATTGTTAAAGGCATAATGAAGTATTGCACTCAAAGATTTTGGTTTAAAGGTATGGAGTATAAGTCTATATGCCTTGCGTCGAAAATATTAGGGTGGTGAATGAGTTAAAGAAAAGCACAAAAAGCTTACCTACACACACTTCAGTGTATTCAGACCCCATAAAGTCATATCAAAATTGCGTGATTGGTATGAGTTGAGAAATATGAAGGAGAAACACATTAGATATAGATCCTCCGTGTATAATTAAAGATTCGTGTGAATTTCAAGCTTTGAGTTTAGGAACGACAACACTAGGTGGAACATTTATGGGTGAAAGATTAAATGGGTCACCGCAGACTTACTAAGGGCTTGGTATGCATTTTGTAAGGATTTAGGATCAACTCAAATGACTATCAATGATATGCGGGAATTTTGCATTTTACACTAGGTTGGATTGCTCTCGTTATGCCATATGGATTACAAATATATTACCCGAAAGATTTACAATTATATAGGTTTATTGAGGATTTCGATTGGAATGGATACTACCTTGGTGATGGAAACTACAAGGATAGTTACATAGATAGTTGGTGATGTTTTAGGGATATATAAATAGATATGGGAAGCCTTTGGGAGAGTTCTGTTATTTTCTACAAATTTGGCTTGAGAACATAATTGCTGGAATAGTGGGTGAAGCATACCTTTTGAAGATTTGTATATAGCTAGATATAGATTTTTGACTCAGTTGCTTCACCTTGATGTAACAAAACTAGTAAACATGGAATTAGTGCAATCGTTCTTGGATAAAGCCAGTTTCTGATAGAAATACTTAGAATTGGCTTAAAGCATACAAAGATCTTTTTGGCAAAAGAAATTCATGATTCAGACTCGTTGTGTGTGATAATGTATTTTCTAAGGATTTTTCATACTATTGACGGCTCTGAAAAATGTGAAAGAAAGATTAGTAGAATCAAGGTATTTTACTGGCATATAGTTGGCAATGGATTTCAGCTACAGTTATTGAATTATGGTGACCATGATGGGTTTTGATGAATCGATTATGATCAAATCAGGTATTGTGTATAAAGACAATTCAAATATATGAGAATCATCTATTTGGAGAAGTTTTGATTTTTAATAATGGAGATACGGTCTTATGGGATAACATAAAAAAGGATCTAACTATTAGGATATAACCAATACTACATATATAATTTTTGCCTGAAAGTTCTTTCATGAGGTATATCATATGTATTTACAGCTTCTATAGCCTTTGTACTTTTCCTTGCCTGTTCAAGGATGATCAAATGTTTAAGTGGCAGATGATGTAACGAACAACATAGTTTTTTGTTGTTTTGAACCTATTTTCCAATTTGAACCTTCTTATAGCTTCATTATATTTCATATGACTTGTGAGAATAGGTATAATGATTCCCAAGGTAATTGGATGCATCTAAGAGAAGAATTTTACTTTAAAAGATTTGGAATTTGAGGAGTTTGACCAAAACTAGTATTTTAGATTAACGAGGTCGGTTTTGAGTTTTGACAGCTCTATTAGATACGCATTGTGATTTATTACTTAGTTGGGTGGGTGGTGCAAATCTTGTGGCATTCGAGAGTGATTTGAGTTATTGGTTGCATTCTTGAGTTTAAAGAGAGTTAAGTTTTACCATGGTGAACTTTCAGTAAGAACAATCACTGATCAGTGTGTTGATGCTTTCAATAGGTCTACAACATGTTTTATGATTGATTTGTAAATTTAGTTCGTGTTCGATGGGTCTCAGATGAGTTTCAGGTGCTTGTTTGAATATTGGTGTTTTGATGCTATTGAGCTTAAATTCTACCACATGAAGCAAAAGAGTTTTAAATAGTGTTTTGTTGAACCATTAGATTTGTATCGTGATTTCAAAAAAATATAAAAAAGAATTGTCGAATTTCAAGTTCATATGAGGAAGTTATGACCATTTTACCTTGGTGGGTTGTTGTTGGTATAGGTGCGACCGCAAAAGCGGCTATTGGCCTACAAATATATGGGCCCACAGATGAAGCTATGGTACACAAATGCGGAAGACTGCAAATACTTTCATAGTGCTCAAATGTGAGGTCCGTGAATGCAACTATTGGACTGCAAATGCAGCTATCGTGGTGTTACATCCCGTAAGTTTCTAATGCTTAGATGGTCTATTCGTACATTGGTTAAGAGTTTTAGAGTATAATACGTACGAGAAAAGGGCCTGAGAATAGATCGAACGAGCACGAACTCGGGACCGCGTAGGAGAAGGCCGGACCAGTTGCCCAAAGGGCAACGTGGCATGGCCTAGGATGGGATTGGGTTTGCCTATATAGCCCTCCATGACAAACCCTAGGGTTATTAGCTGTGTCGACACCGGCCAGGGGCGAGATGACGTCGCTCTAGAAAGAGCAGCATGCCGTCCGTGAGGAACGAAGATGGGTTCCCAGGCCCTCATAGAGTCCATTCCATGGCTAGACTATTATACATACATCGTATCAGCACCACACCCCCGACGAGCCTAGTGCATGGGGTGCAGATATCAGGAGTCCACTGGACTCAGAAATAGCTACAGTTAGGAGCTGAGTAGGCTCAGTTGTAGACCCAGGGGACTAGAAGGACGGCTATAGTTACCAGTATGACCCATTATGACCTTGATAGGGGTATATAGAATGACGTGTACTCGTCAGGGCTTACGGGAGCCCAGGTGGGTTGTTCTGTGCTCGTTGTACCTTTCGGCTTATGGGGGCCAAGTAAGGTTCTTGTTTGCTTTAGTTATTGATAAACTAGATAATAGACAAGTATGACTTCTATTCCTTTTCCTTCAGTTATTTTCAGCTCTATCTTTTATATTCAGTCATTTACAGTTATTGCCTTACATACACGGTACATGTTGTACTGACGCCCTTTCTGGGGCGCTGCATTACTTCCCTGCAGGTATGGATAGACAAGGAGCAGGTCCCTCATAGCTTTCAGCCAGTGTCACAAAGCAGTTAGCTCCCTTCTTCCAGAGCTTGTAGATAGAAGGTTTATCTCTTTTTCTTGCACAGTTCATGTGTAGGTCGGGGCCCTGTCCCGACCATCATATTGTTCCTAGAGGCTTGCAGATGGTTTCTATTTCCCACTGGTTAGCTGTTATCAGCCATGTGGGGCCTATATGTGCTTTAGTTTACATGTTGGCCGCGTGGAGCGTTGTTTAGCTGATAGATTAGCGGCATTGTCGGCCATAGTTTAGCATAGCTCTGGATTTACTTTAAAGTCATAACTAGTCATCATGGTGGTCTTGTCGGCCCGCATAGGTTTCCCTGTTGTTGTTGTTTCAGGCTAGCTGGTTTTCTTTTACAGGTGGCTATGAGGCCTTGTTGGCCGGAGGTTGTGTTTATAGCCGAGATATAGCCTCTTGATTTCTTGATTTCAGAGTTAGCATTAGCCCTGCACCAGGAGTGCTTAGGATTAGTCAGCTCAGTCATATCCCAGTAAGGCATCAGGTGCCAGTCATGTCTCCCAAGGTGGGGCGTGACAAACTTGGTATTAGAGCAGGTCGTATCCCAGGGAGTCTGCAAGCCATGCTAAGTAGAGTCCTGTCTATGGATATGTTGTGCACCACATACTATAGGCAGGAGGCTGAGAGGCGTGATAGGATGGTTACCCTTTTTTCTTGTCCAGTCGTGCTATAGAGTTGTACGGTATTGGGTTGAACCCCTGAGCTTACCATATTCTTTTGTCTACAGAGAAATGTCGGACACGCGACATCCCACGACTGGTAGGAGATTGGACGTGGCGGCAGGAGAGGGCACTGGCAGGGTGTCCCAGTCTGAGACAGACCACTCTGAGGGCGACAGGGAGGTTTCATCTCGACCTCCCCAGCATTAAGTATTCTCCATCACGCCAGGAGCTGCATGGAGCGGCAAATGCGTCGGCACCCCCTCCGGCAGTACCGATACTGACACCGTCTGATCAAGATGTTACGAGTGTTGTTGTTATGTTAGCCCAGATGACGGCCGCAAAGCATAAGCCCGTGGTGCCGGTAGTTGCAGAAACCTCAGGAGGTCCTTGTAGCTCGAGGTTCCGAGAGTTCCTTGCACTGAGTCCCCCGAAATTCACAGGAACAGATCGGGATGAGGACCCTCAGGATTTTCTAGACCAGTTACAGCAAATTTTTAGGGTAATGCATGCCACCCCCGCAAAATCAGTGGAGTTAGCAGTGTTTCGGTTGAGGGACATTGTAGTACTATGGTACGAGAGCTGGGAAAGGTCCCATGGCAGAGATGTTCCCCCTCCGACTTGGCTTAGTTTCTCCGAGGCCTTCTTAGACCATTATTTGCCACGGGAGATCCGCTAGGCAAGGGTAGATCAATTTTTGAATTTGGAGAAGGGTTCGATGAATGTTCGAGAATATGCTACGAGATTTGATTCATTAGCCCGATATGCACTGGCCTTTGTAGATACTATGTCAGCCAGGGTGCACCGGTTTATCATGGCACTGAATCCAGAATATGTAGAGACCTGTATCACAGCTACCTTGCGAGAGGACATGGATATTGCTAGTGTTCAGGCATTTTCCCAGAATATTGAGGGGATCCGGCAGCGGTAGCGAGGGATAGAGAAGGCAAGTCAAGAGCAGCGCCGCAGGACTAGACCAAGTGATATGCCGACAAAGTCCCAGGTTGGACCTTGACCATGATTATCAGAAAGGACACCCAGACCCCCACCTCCACAACAATAGCAGGGAAGAAGGTTTGGTCGTCGGGGATAGCCAGGGCCTGGCGAGAGCTCACGGTCAGAAGGATCACAACAGCAGAGGGGTTCGGAGTAGAGCAGACTTACTGTACCACTTTGCCCTATTTGCAGCCGACGTCATTCTAGGGCCTGCATGTATGGTTCCATGGCATGTTATGCATGTGGACAAGAGGGTCACCAGATGAGGGACTGTCTGGCCAGAGGTCAGGGCAATCGGGATCGACAAGATAGATCTTCAGCGGGGTCACGTGCCCCAGCCCCTTCAGCAGGACACAGGCCCTCAGCTCCATCCGGCAGAGACCGAGGCAGATCAGGGGCCTCCAGTTCATCTATCGGTCTAGATCGCACATATGCTTTACCGGCACGACAAGAGTCAGAGTCGTCGGCGGCTGTTGTGACAGGTATGCTGGACATTTGCTCTCAGTCCATGTACACTTTGATAGACCCAGGTTCCACCTTGTTGTATGTTTCCCCATTAGTGGCTCGAAAGTTCAGTATTACACCGAAATTACTTCAGCAACCCTTTTCAGTGTCCACACCCGTCGATGACTCTATCATAGCCTAGAGGGTCTACCGGGGATGCACAGTAGAGGTTGTTGGTCGTCAGACTTTAGCAGATTTGATAGAACAAGAAATGATTTTTTTGATGCAATTATGGGTATGGATTGGCTGGCGCCATGCTATGCCAATGTCGAATGTTGGACCAAGATTGTCTGATTCCACTTTTCAGGGGAGGTTGTACAAGAGTGGAAAGGTAGTGCAGCCACGCCAAAAGGTAGATTTATTTCCTATCTTCGGGCGAGAAAGTTTATAGCGAAAGGGTGTATTTATCATATTGTCAGGGTCTAGGATATTCGAGAAAAATCTCCGGCTCTTCAGTCCATTCCAGTATTTAATAAATTTCCAGATGTACTCCCGGATGAACTACTTTACATTCCCCTTGAACAGGAAATCAACTTTGAAAATGATTTATTACCAGGTACTCAACCCATATCTATTCCTCCGAAACGAATGGCTCCGCTGAGCTTAGAGAATAGAAGGAACAGTTGAAAGATCTGTTAGATAAGGGCTTCATCAAGCCGAGTACTTCACCATGGGGGGCACCAATTTTGTTTGTGAGAAAGAAGGATGGCTCCCTCTGTATGTGTATAGACTACCGGCAGTTGAATAAAGTCACTATCAAGAATAAGTACCCGTTTCCCAGAATAGACGACTTGTTTTACCAGGGTACCATCGGGTTCGGGTTCGTGAAAGGGATATTCCAAAAACCAATTTCAGGACCAAGTATTGCCATTTTGAATTTCTAGTCATGTCTTTCGGACTAACGAATGCTCCAGCAATGTTCATGGACTTGATGAACAGCATCTTTAGGCCGTATCTGGACCTGTTTGTGGTAGTATTTATTGATGATATTATGGTATATTCCCGCTCAGAGGCAGATCACCGGGATCATCTACGAACAGTGCTCCAAACTCTCAAGAATCGCCAGCTGTATGCGAAGTTTTCTAGATGTGAATTTTGGTTGAATTCGGTAGCCTTTTTGGTCCACATTGTGTCAGATGCTGGCATTCAGGTAGACCGGCAGAAAATTAAAGTAGTAAAAACATGGCCTAGACCTACCACCTCGACCGAGGTACGTAGCTTCCTGGGTTAGCCAGATATTTCAAAAGGTTCATGGAAGGATTTTCTACCTTAGCAGCGCCTTTGACCAAGTTAACTCAGAAAGCAGCTAAATTCCACTAGACTGAAGCATGTGAATAGAGCTTTTAGGAGTTGAAAAATAGACTGACCTCAGCACCAGTATTAGCCTTGCCAGAAGGATTAGAGGGTTATGTGGTATATTGCGATGCTTCGATCTTTGAGTTAGGATGTGTTCTGATGCAGCATGGTAAAGTAATTGCTTACGCTTCCAGGAAGCTGAAGAAACATGAGAAGAACTACCCCACCCATGACCTAGAATTAGCCGCGGTGATTCATGCATTGAAAATATGGAGGCACTATTTGTATGGAGTTCACGTAGATATTTTTACTGATCATAAGAGCTTCCAGTATATCTTCCCATATAAAGAGTTGAATCTACGGCAGCGTCGCTGGTTAGAGCTGTTGAAAGACTATGATGTAAGTATCTTATACCACCCAGGGAAAGCAATTGTCGTAGCAGATGCCCTCAGCCGTAAATCCATGGAGGGTTTAGTACACCTAAAGCCAAAACAGCAGGAACTGGCTCGATAATTCATCAGTTAGCCAATTTGGCCGTCCGTATAATAGATTCAGGAGATAATGGGGCAGCAATGCAGAACACGACAATATCGTCGCTAGTTGTGGAATTGAAAGAACGACAGTACGAACACCTAACCTGGTTCAGTTTAGAGATAAGGTTCAGCGAAGGGAAGTTACAAATTTCCAGGTAACTGAAGACGGAGTTTTGAGATATAGGGGTCGCCTCTGTATTCCTGACGTGGCAGGGCTTCTCCAGCAAATTATGGGCGAGGTACATTATTCCTGTTACTCTCTTCATCCGGGTTCAACAAAGATGTATCATGATATAAACGAGATTTACTGGTGGCTGGGAATGAAAAAGGAGATAGCAGAATTTGTAGCTCAATGTCCTAATTGCCAGCAGGTAAAAGCTGAACATCATAAACCAGACAGATTGACACAAGAAATAGCAGTGCCTATGTGGAAATAAGAGGCCATTAATATGGATTCTGTGATGGGGTTACCGCGTACCAGGCATAAATTTGGCTCCATCTGGGCGATTGTTGACAGGTTGACGAAATCAGCTCACTTTTTGCCAGTCAGGACCACCTTCTCAACTAAGGATTATGTTGAGCTTTATATCAGGGAGATAGTTAGATTACATGGAGTCCTAGTATCTATCATTTCTGACAGGGGAGCACAATTTACCGCTAGATTCTGGCAATCTTTCCAGAGAGGTTTGGAAACCCAGTTTAATCTGAGTACAGCATTCCACCCTCAGACAGATGGGCAAGTAGAACGAACAATTCAGAAGCTCGAGGATATGTTACGGGCGTGTGTTCTAGACTTCGGGGGCAGCTGGGATGAACATTTACCCCTTTATTGAGTTTTCCCACAATAATAGTTACCCTTCAGCGATTCAGATGGCGCCTTATGAGGCTTTATACAGGTGAAAATATTGGTCCCTGGTTGGTTGGTTCGAGGTTGGAGACATGGCTAATTGGGCCAGATATAATTCATCAGTCAGAAGAGAAGGTAAAGCTTATCAAAGAACGCCTGCTGATAGCTCAGAGTCGCCGAAAATTGTATGTGGATATACGGCGTAGAAATCTGGAGTTCGGTGTAGGTGACTAGGTATTTTGAAGGTCTCGCCAATGAAGGGCGTAATGAGGTTTGGAAAAACGGGTAAGCTCAGCCCGAGATTTATAGGGCCATATCGAATACTCTGGAGAATAGGCCAAGTGGCATACGAGCTAGATTTTCCTTCAAAATTGGAATCCGTTCATCCAGTCTTTCATGTGTCGATGCTACGGAAGTGTATAGGGGATCCGTCCCGAGTTGTGCCATTTGAGGATGTCCAAGTTACCAATGGATTAGCCTATGAAGAGGTTCCAGTAGCTATATTAGATCGACAGATTCGTAGATTAAGGACTAAGGACGTCGCTTCTGTTAAGGTATTATGGAAAAACAGGAAAAAAGAAGAGATGACTTGGGAAGCTGAAAATGATATGAGATCCAGATATCCTCATTTGTTCCAGGCTTAGCTCAGGCTGGGCAGTTAAGGTACCTTTAGTATTTCAGTTGTTGTTTTGTGATTTGTGTTGCATATATCGTTTAGTTGACTCTAGCCCTATTATGAAACAGTTGTTATAGTGTTATGTGAAATGCCTGCAATGGACTTTTTTGCGTTTCAGGATTTTTGGATAGTACAAATTACAGGGGAGACTTTGCCAAAAATTTTCCAGAATATGTAGTGATAAGAGTTAAGGTTCCTATAAGCTGAAGTTAACATTCGAGGACGAATGATCCTAAGGAGGGGATGATGTTACACCCCGTAAGTTTCTAATGCTTAGAAGGCATATTCGTACGTTGGTTAAGATTTTTAGAGTTTAATACATACGAGAAAAGGGCCTGGGGAAAGTTCGAACAAGCACGGAGTTGGGACCGTGCAGGAGAACGCTGGACCAGTTGCCCAAAGGGTCAACGTGGCACGACCTAGGATGGGCGCGATAGGCTCCGTGGCACGGCCCAGGATTGGCGCGACAGGGTCCGTGCCACGGACCTCTATCCACCGCCTCAAGTATATATATGTTCCCTCCTTAGATATTATTTCCTTTTCATCTTCTATACTCGGCCAGCATAGGTAAGGTAAGAAGGAACCAAGTATAATTCATCCGTTTACACCGCGAAACGCTGCCCGAATTTGAATTAACTTCGGGTATTGAAGTTTAAGGCTGCAGGGAGCATTGCTACAAAGTTATTTCACGAAATTCTCCTGGAGAATCGTAGCCCCACCGAGCTAAAATTGTTGGAATTTCTCCAAACTAGCGTCAATACGATCACAGGCTTAAAGTAAGCATTTCTCCCTTCTAGGTTCTCGAGAAATTATGACTTTTCGACCGTGTTTTTTCAAGTTTAAATATAGTTAATATTTATATATAAAGTTATTGTTTTCTTCGAATTTAGTAATGAAGTTAGCCTTATTCTTCCAATAATACGATTGCAGTTGAGAAGAGAAGTTGAATACAAGCTAAAACTCATCAGTTAATCAGTAATCAACGAACGAGGTATGTTAAGGCAGTTTCTTTCAGCAAGTTAGTTCCTATAGCATTATAATTCAGTTTAAATCCTAGTAAGACGATCATAAGTACGTTAATCATGAATAGTTGTTGTTATTGGCTGATACTAGTATCCTATGCTTTGTTTGGGATTGAATTTGCCTATATAGCCCTCCATGACCAACCCCAAGGTTATTAGCTATGTCGACACCCGCCAGGGGCGAGATGATGTTGCTCCAGAAAGAGCAGCATGCCGTTCGGGAGGGACGAAGATAGGGTCCCAGGTCCTCATAGAGTCCATTCCATGGTTGTACTATTATATATACGCCATATCGACACCACACCCCCGACGAGCCTGGTGTCCAGGGTGCAGATATCTGGAGTCCACTGGACTCAGACACAGCTACAGTCAGGAGTCGAGCGGGCTCAGTTGCAGACCCAGGGGACTGGCAGGACGGCTATAGTTACCAATATGTCCCATTATGACCTTGATAGGGGTATATAGAATGACGCGTACTCGCCAGGGCTTATGGGAGCCCCAGGTGGGTTGTTCTATGTTGGTTGTACCTTCCGGCTTATAGGGGCCAGGTAAGGTTCTTGTTTTCTTTAGTTATTGATAGACTAGATAATAGAGGACCCAACTATTTAGGTATAACTTCTATTCCTTTTCCTTTAGTTATTTTCAGCTCTATCTTTTATATTCATTCATGTACAGGTATTGCCTTACATACTCGGTACATGTTGTACTGACGCCCTTTCCACGGAGCTGCATTACTTGCCTGTAGGTACGGATAGACGAGGAGCAGGTCCCTCGTAGCTTTCATCCCAGCGTCACCCCAGAGCAGTTAGCTCCCTTCTTCCGGAGCTTGTAGATAGAAGGTTTATCTATTTTGCTTGTATGGTTCATGGGTAGGTCGGGGCCCTATCCTGACCATCATATTGTTCCTAGAGTCTTGCAATTGGTTTCTATTTCCCGGTGGTTAGCTGTTATCAGCCGTGTGGGGCCTATATGTGCTTTAGTTTATATGGTGGCTGCATGAGGCCTTGTTTAGCTGATAGATTAGCGGCCTTGTCGGCCATAGTTTAGCATAGCTCTGGATTTACTTTACAGTCATAACTAGCCATCATGGTGGTCTTTTCGACCCGCATAGGTTTCCCTATTGTTGTTGTTTCTGGCTAGCTGGTTTTCTTTTACAGGTGGCTATGAGGCCTTGTCGACCGGAGGTTGTGTTTACAACCGAGATATAGCCCGTTGATTTCTTGATTTCAAAATTAGCATTAGCCCTGCATCCGGAGTTCTTAGGCTTAGTCAGCTCAGTCAGATCTCAGTAGGGCACCAGGTATCAGTCATGTCTCCCAAGGTGGGGCGTGACACATGGGCATAAAATTTTCATTGTGTTTCATTTGGTATTTTTAATATTTTGGGAGCTAGAAGCTCAAATTAAGGTAATTTTTGAAGTGTGATTCTTGTTAACATTGGGTACGTGATTGTATCTTAGTTTTGATAATTTTGCAATGATATCTATTATATTCATTCTTATATTCATGGTTATGAATGTGGAAGTTGTTATTTTAGGCTAGGAGTAAAAAATATGATTTTTGGGCAATTTTGGAGGCAACCTTCACAATTTGGCACGGGGTAAGATTATAACTTCAGTTTTACTATTTTCAGGATAATCTATCTTTAATGTCGAGCTTTAATTCTTATTTGGGAATTGAAAATTTGGATTTTCCCCTAAGCTTCTAAAAGGGGGATTTTGATGATTTAAGATTCGATTAGTTCTTAAATTTGGTTGATTTTTGGTGCATAAGATTTTTACATCATGGATAATATGATTATGAAATAAAACTCCAGTTTCTCCCTCAGGGTTCGGGGTTGACGTTTTTATTCAATTTTTTACTAGAACATTTATATTGAAATATGGGAATTGATAAACTCATATTCGCTCGTATATCATGTTCTTAGTAGATTGGAAATATTCTGAGGCTATTTGGAAAAGTGAGGCACATTTGAGATGGTTCATGATGCCTTTGCACGTCATTCGAGGTAGATTATGACTTACTTTTTTCTCAAAATTAGCTTGGGTGATAACTTATTGTATAAAGCATGCTATGAGTTGAGGAAAATGATGGGTTTAAACTATTGGAAAGATTGATTAATTTTTTGGATTTGAGATTGGGATTTAGTTGATACACAATTGATGACTTGAAATTATATCATTGTTAAGATTTTACTCGAATTATAATATTTTAAATTTAGCGTACATGAGGAGTTTTTCTCATGAAGAGCATCGTATTGAAAACAATATACTTAAATTGATGAAACATGGCCTAAGAGCATGGGCTGAAGGTTAATCTATGATTGAGAAGACTTGTAGCCTATGGTAATTACGGTAAAAAGGCAGTATTTATGTATATAATTATTGCATTAAAAGTTATTATATTAATATAATCATGCATGCATATTCATTCTGATGGATCACAGGATTAGTACTATAAAAATATTATTTTTGAAAAAAAATATTTTTATTCGTATAGGATTGATTCCAAATAATTTTTACTGATTTTTGATAAGTCCCAGATTGAGTTTAGGCTCTATATATGGAATGTCCTGATTCGAGTCTAGGCATGATTTTTGATAAGTCCTGATTTGAGTACATGCTCAGTAGGCATATGGACGTCGCAAATCCTCCATGAGTCCTATCCCACAGCATATTCTGTGGAGGAGGTGTATACTAGTAGGATTATTGACCATTGAATTCCACCTTATATTATCATTTTGCTTTGCATTGCTATATATTGACCATCTTTATTGGATTGTTGGGTTGTTCCTCTAAGTTCAAGGTTCATTTTAGTATTCTTTGTACAGTATAATTATCATTCTTTCTCGATCGGACTATGATTCCTATTGAGTACCTATGTTTCCTACTTATACTACTCTTGTTGCATATTTTTTGTGCAGATTCTAGCATTAACAAACCTAGTTGATATTCAATCCGAGGTTATACTTCTTCGGAGCTTGGGTGCGCTACTTAACTTTTAAAGCAATGTCAGACTCCCCTATGTTTACTCTCATGTATTTACTACTTCAGACAAAAGTGTACTATTTTTTTTATGATTGTATTCAATTAGATTCTCTTGTACTGATGACACTAGGTCTTGGGTATATATATATTTTTTGCATTTCTATTTCATTTATGAAATCTTTAATTTTGAGGTTTGCTTCCGCTATTTTTATAACTTTCATGTATTGACTTGATATTTCATTGGGAGGTGAAGGGTTGACTTACCCACCACCAGGTTAGTATTGTCATCACGACCTTGAATTTTGGAACGTGACAATATGATAGTCTAAATCACTCCCAAGTACCTCGTGATCTATGTAAAATATTTGAATAAGTCCTAAATTACCCAAATCCTAAAAATAGTAAACCAAAATATTGACTTTATTCAAACTTTACAAATCTCAAATTTCTAAAATCAAAATTCTCCTCCGAAACACACCTAATCACCTCAAAAATCATGTCACCCATCCCCACAAGTTATAAACAGCAAAAAAATCTATGGAGTGGTCAAAATATAAAAAATAGTAAAAGTCTCAAATGCCTAACATCATCCACCACTAAACACATGTTCATACTTGAACGGAAAAGAGAAAAAGAAAAGAAGTACCAGGGCAGTCATATCTGCTCCGCATGTCTGACTCAGACCTCATTTATTTTTATCAATTTTAAGATGTCTAAATTTAAATGCACATTAGAATGATTAAGATGTGGTCTCTAGATCTAAACATTGAATAATTAATACTGTTTGTTTTTCAATAACTAAATTTTCACGCTCCACCTTGGGAGGCATGGCTGGCACCTGATGCCCTACTAGGATCTGAACTGGCCTGACTGAGCTTATGCACCTCTGGTGCAAGCCTAAACCTCAAATCAAGAAACCAACGGGCTATATCTCGACTGTAAACACAGCCTCCCGGCCAACAAGGCCTTATAGCCACCTGTAAAAGAAAATAGCTAACCAGAAACAGGAAATAATAGGGAATCCTATGCAGGATGACAAGACTACCATGATATATAGTTATGAATGTAAAGTAAATCTAGCACTAAATTGAGCTATAGTCGACAAGGCCGCTAATTAACAGCTAAACAAGGTCCCACACAACCAACACGTAAAATAAAGCATATATGGGCCCCACACGGCTAACAAAACTAACCACAGGGAATCTGAAGAAATCTGCAAGCCTCTAGGAGTTATATAATGGTCGGGACAGGGCCCCGACCTACCCGTAAACTGTAAAAACAAAAAGAGTAGACCTTCTAACTATTAGCTCCAGAGGAATGGAGCTGACTGTTCTGCTAACTCTAGCTGAAAGCTAAGAAGATCCTGGTCCACGTCTTTCGGCACCTATAGGAAAGTAATGCAGCGCCCCATGAAGGGCGTTAGTACAATATGTACCGAATATGTAAGGCAGTAATTGTACATAACTGAATAAACTAAAAGGAAACTGAAGATAACTGAGTGAAAGGAAAAGAAACACTACCTACATAGATGAGCTTCCTGTTGTCTAATCTAGCAGTAACTAATGCAACAAGAACCTTACCTGGCCCCCATAAGCCGAAAGGTACAATCAGAACAAATTAACCCACCCGGGGCCCCCATAAGCCCTAGCGAGTACACTTCAATCTATATACCCCTAAAAGGTCACACTGAGTCATCTAATAATTGTAGTCGTCCTCCCAGTCCCCTGGGTCTTCAACTGAGCTCGCTCGGCCCCTAAACTGTAGATGTGTCCGAGTCTAATGGACTCCTGATATCTGCACCTCAAGCACCAGGCTCGATGGGTGTGTGGTTCCTATACGGCATATACTAGTCCATCCATGGAATATATTGTATGAGGACCTGCGAACCCATCTTCGTCCCTCGCGGATGGCATACCGCTCCTTCGAGCGACGTCATCTCGCTCGTGGCGGGCGTCGACATAACTAGTAACCTTGGGATTGGTTATGGAGGGCTATATAGGGTAAAGCCAATTTCAAACTAAACATAGAATACTAGTCTCAGCTAATAACAATACCTAATCACAATATATATGCTTCTAGTTTCTTACTGGGATTCAAACTGAGTTATAATGCTAAAGTAACTAACTTGCCAAAAGAAATCGCCTTAACATACCTGGATTGCCGATTCCTTATTAACTGGCGAGTTTCAATCCAAATTCAATAGTTCTTTCCAAATGTAATCGTATTACTGGGAGAATGAGACTAGTTTTAGTACTAAATTCAGCAAAAATGATAACTTTTAATAATAATATTAACCATACTTTAGCTTAACAAAATACGGCTGAAAACGTGCAATTTCTCGAGAGTCCAGAAGGGAGAAATGTTTACTTGAAGCCTGTGATTGTATAGAAATCAGTTTGGAGAAATTCCGACAACCTTTTCTTGGTGAGGCTATGATTTACCGAGCAAATTTCAAGAAAATAACTCCATAGTAATGCTCCCTGCAGGCTGATAATACGATACCTAAAGTTAATTTGAATTTATACGATGTTTGGCCGCGTAAACGGAGGAAAATTATATGAAAATGGAGTTCTTCCAGTATTTTTGCCGAGGGTCTATTTTTTCTAAATGAAATCCAATAAAACAACTTAATATATATTACTTTGACGCAGTGGATAGGCAGTTCGTGGCACGGACCCCAACGCACCAAAACACGGGCATGGCACGGACCCCAACGCGCCAAAACACGGGCATGTCACGGAGCCCATCGCGGAGGGGGAGGGTCCATGACACGCTGCCCCTATTTGGCAGCTTTTCCGGCCTTTTCCCTCGCTCCTCTGATTTCGCGCTCGTTCGACCTTTCCCCGGGCCCTTTCTCGTATGCGTTGTACTCTAAAACTCTTGACTAACGTACGAATATGCCGACTAAATGTTAGGAACTTACGGGGTGTAACATCCTCTCCCCTTAGGAACATTCATCCTCGAATGTCGACTACAACCTACGGGAGTTTAACTCTTTCAATTATTATTTTGGAAAATTTTCGGCAGAGTCTCCCCTGTAATATGGACTATCTGAAAATCCTGAAACGCAGAAAAGTCCAATACAGGCATTTCTCATAACACTATAACAACTCTTTCACAGTAAGATGATAGATAACTGAGCATTACATATAATATAAATTATAAAACAATAACCGAACCAACAACTTTACATTAACTATATAATCTGAACTAAGCCGGGAACAAATGAGGATATCTGGATCTCATGTCGTCCTCGGCTTTCCAGGTCATCTCTTCTCTATTCTTGTTTCTCCACAGTATTTTAACAGAGGCGACGTCTTTAGTTCTTCACTTGCGAACTTGCCGATCCAATATGGCCATTGGAACCTCTTCATAGGCTAACTCCTTAGTAACCTGGACGTCGTCAACTGGCACAACTCGAAATGGATCCCCTATGCACTTTCTTAATACATGAAAAATCGGGTGATTCTAACTCTGAAGGCAGATCTAGCTCGTATGCCACCCGACCTATTCTCCGGAGGATTCGATACGGCCCAATAAACCTCGGGCTTAGCTTGTCCTTTTTACCAAACCTCATTACGCCCTTCATTGGTGAGACTTTCAGAAACACCTTGTCGTCTATATTGAATTCCAGATCCCTATGCCGCATATCAAAGTAAGATTTCTGACGACTTTGAGCTGTCAGCAAGCGCTCTATGATAAGCTTTACTTTCTCCTCTGACTGGTGGATTATGTTTGGCCCAATTAACCTTAATTCTCCAACCTCGAACCAACCAATAGGAGACCTGCACTTCCGCCCATATAAGGCCTCGTACGGCGCCATCTGACTTTCCGAATGGTAACTATTATTATAAGAAAATTCAATAAGGGGTAAATGTTCATCCCAGCTTCCCCCCAAATTCTAGCACGCATTCCTGTAATATATCCTCAAGCGTCTGAATTGTACATTCTGCCTGCCCGTCTGTTTGAGGGTGGAAGGCTGTACTTAGATTAACTTGTGGTCCCAAACCTCTCTGAAAAGACTGCCAACACCTAGTTGTGAATTTTGCCCCTCTGTCAGAAATGATAGATATTAGGACACCATGTAATCTAACTATTTCCCTGATGTATATCTTGGCATAATCCTTAGCTGAGAAAGTTGTCCTGACTGGCATAAAATGAGCTGAGTTCGTTAATCTATCAACAATCACCCAGATGGAATCAAATCTACGTCTGGTACGGGGTAATCCTATCACAAAATCCATATTGATTGCCTCTCATTTCCACATAGGCACTGCTATTTCCTGTGTCAATCCACCGGGTTTTTGATGTTCTGCCTTTACCTGTTGGCAGTTAGGGCATTGTGCTACAAATTCTGCTACACCCTTTTTCATTCCCGGCCACCAGTATATCTCTTTTATGTCATGATACATCTTTGTTGAACCTGGTTGCAGAGAATAACGGGAATGTTGTACCTCTTCCATGATTTGCTGGTGAAGTCCTACCACATCCGGAACGCAGAGACGACCCCTACATCTCAAAATCCCATCCTCAGTTACTCGAAGGCGGATACTCCTCCTTGTTGTACCTTATCTCTGAGCTGTGTTAACTGAGGATCTTCATACTGTCATTCTTTTACCTCTGCAACCAGGGATGATACCGTTGTATTCTGAATTATATCCCCATTGTCTCCCGAGTCCACTATTAGGATGGCTAAGCTGGCTAACTGGTGCAATTCTCGGGCTAGTTCCCGTTGTATGGGCCTCAAATGTGCTAAACTCCCCATGGATCTACGACTGAGTGCATCTGCTACAATGTTTGCATTTCCTATGTGATACAAAATGTTCACGCCGTAGTCTTTTAGCAATTCTAACTAGCAACGTTGTCGTAGGTTCAACTCTTTTTGTGTAAAGATATACTGGAGGCTTTTATGGTTAGTGAAAATATCTACATGGACGCCATACAGATAATGCCTCCATATTTTTAAAGCATGAATTACTACGACCAACTCTAGATCGTGGGCGGGGTAGGTCTTTTCATGTTTTCTCAGCTGCCTCGAAGCATAAGCAATCACCTTACCATGTTGCATCAGAACACACCCTAACCCAACACCTTAAGCATCACAATACACTTCATAACCCTCTGAATCTTCTGGCAGAGCTAGTACTGGCGCTGATGTCAATCTATTTTTCATTTCTTGGAAACTCTATTCACACGCTTCAGTCCAATGAAATTTAGCTACCTTCTGATTCAACTTAGTCAAAGGTGCTGATAAGGTAGAAAACCCTTCTACAAACCTTCTATAATATCCAGCTAACCCCAAGAAACTACACACCTCAGTGGGAGTTGTGGGTCTAGGCCAGGTCTTTACTGCCTCGATCTTTTGTGAATCTACTTGAATGCTAGCCTCTGATACAATATGGCCCAAAAAGGCTATAGAGTTCAAACAAAACTCACATTTAGAAAATTTTGCATACAACTGGCGATCTCTGAGAATCTGGAGCACTATTTGCAAATGATCCTGATGCCCTGCTTTTGAATGAGAATACACCAGAATATCATCAATAAACACTATCACAAAAAAGTCCATATACGGCCTAAAGATACTGTTCATCAGATCCATAAACACTGCTGGAGTATTTGTTAATCCGAAGGACATGACTAGGAATTCAAAGTGGCCATACCTGGTCCTAAAAGCGGTTTTTGGAATATCCCTCTCTCGAACCCGAACCTGATGGTACCCAGACCTTAAATCGATTTTTGAGAAATACTTCGCCCCCTGTAACTGATGAAACAAGTCATCTATTCTGGGAAGTGGGTACTTGTTCTTAATAGTGACTTTATTTAGCTTCCGATAGTCTATACACATGCAGAGGGAGCCATCCTTCTTTCTTACAAACAGAATTGGAGAACCCCATGGTGAAGTACTCGGCTTGATAAATCCCTTATCTAACAAATCTATTAGCTGTTCCTTCAATTCTCTGAGTTCGGCAGGAGCCATTTGGTACGGAGGGATGGATATAGGCTGAGTACCTAGTAATAAGTTGATCGCAAAATTGATCTCCCTTTCTGGGGGGAATACCAGGAAGTTCATTAGGGAATACATCTGGAAATTCATTGATTACTGGAATGGACTGAAGAGTTGGGGATTCTGCTTGGACATCCTAAGCCCTAACGATATGATAGATGCAACCCTTTGCTATCAAGTTTCTCGCCCAAAGATAGGATATAAACCTACCTTTTGGCATGGCTGCATTGCATTTCCACTCCCGTACTACCTCCCCTGGAAAGTGAAACTGGATAGTCTTGGTCCAACATTCTACATTGGCATAACATGATGCTAACCAATCCATACCCATAATTGCATCAAAGTCGATCATTTCTAATTCCACCAAATCTGCTAAAGTCTGGAAACCAACAACCTCTACTGTGCAACCCCGGTAGATCCTTTTAGCTATAATAGAATCACCGATGGGTGTGGACACTGAAAAATATTGGTGAAGTAATTCTGGCGTGATACCGAATTTTTGGGCTACTAGTGGAGTCACATAAGACAAAGTGGAACCTGGGTCTATCAAAACATAAACAGAATGAGAGCAAATTTCTAGCATACCTGTCATCACATCCAGCTACGATTCTGACTCCTGTCGCCCCGATAAAGCATAAGTGTGATCTGGATAGGTTCCTGAGCTAGATGCCCTTGACTTGCCTCGGCCTCTACCGACTGGAGCTGAGGGCCTTTGTCCTACTAGAGATACTGGGGCACGTGACCCTACTGAAGATTTGTCCTATTGGTCCTGATCACTCTGACCCCTGGCTGGAAAGTCTCTCATCAAGTAACCTCTTGTCCACAGGTGTAACACGCCGAAGAACCATATGTGCATGCCCCAGAATGACATCGACTACATATAGGGCAAAGTAGCACGGTGAATCTTCTCTACTCTAACCCCCTCTGCTGGTGCGAACCCGATGGTCGTGAACTCTCATCGGGTCCTGACTTCCCCCAACGACCTAGTTTAGTACCCTGCTGCTACTATGGAGGTGGAGTTCTAGGTGGCCTACCTGATAGTCGTAGCCTGGGTCCGCCCTGAAACTCCACCTGAGTGTCACTAGGTCTAGCCCTATGGCGCTGCTCCTGATTCTCCCTCTCTGTCTCCCGCTGTCGCTGCCTAATCCCCTAAATATTATGAGCAAAGGCCTGAACACAGGAAATATCCATGGTCACTCACAAAGTAGCCGTAATACAAGTCTCCACATATTCTAGAAGCATCCCCATAATAAATCGGTGCACCCTAGCTGGCATGGTGTCTATAAAGGCTGGTGCATATCATGCCAAGGAGCCAAATCTCATAGCATATTCCCGAACACTCATTAAACCCTACTCTAGATGCAAAAACTAATCTACTCGGGCTTGTCGAATTTCTCATGGCAGATAGTGGTCTAGGAAGGCCTCTGAAAAGCTAGACCTAAGTTGGAGGGGGAACATCTCTACCTCAGGACCTCTCCCAACTTTCGTACAATAACACTGCTATATCCCGTAGTCGGAATACCTCTAACTCAACCGACCCTGCAGGTGTAGAATCCATTACCCTGAAGATCCTCTGCAGTTGGTCCAAAAGTCCTGAGGGTCCTCATCTCGGTCCGTCCCTGTGTACTGCGAGGAACTCAATGCGAGAAACTCTTGGACCCTCGAACTACCTGGTCCTCCTGAAGATTCAACAACCATGGGTGCCACTGGCTGACGCTGCACAGCCATCATCTGAGTTAACATAATAACAGCACTCCTGACCTCCTGTCTGATGGTATTTGTATAGAAGCTACTGGAGGTCGTACCGACACATCTGTCATTCTGAGTGGCTCCTGACGGGGTAGAGACTACTGGGGAGACCGAGATAAAGTCTCATATCGCCATCAGATCGGGTTGAATCTGACTGAGGCACCCTGCTAGTGCCCTCTCCTACTGTGACATCCAACTTCCTGTCGATCGTGGTCTATCGCCTGTCCAACATTTCTCTATAGACAAATAGAATATGATAAGCTTATGGATTCGATCCTGTACGGTACAGCTCTATAGCACGAATGGAAGAGAAAAAAGAGTAACCACCCTATTATGCCTCGCAGCCTCCTGCCTATAGAATGTGGTGCATAACACATCTATATACAATACTCTACATAGCATGACTTGCAGACTCCCTGGGATACAACCTGGCTCTGATATCAAGTTTTTCATGCCCCACCTTAGGAGGCATGGCTGGCACCTGGTGCCCTACTAGGATCTGAACTGGCCTGACTGAGCTTATGCACCTCTGGTGCAAGCCTAAGCCTCAAATCAAGAAACTAATGGGTTATATCTCAGTTGTAAACATAGTCTCTCGGCCGAAAAGACTTATAGCCACCTGTAAAAGAAAACAGCTAACCAAAAATAGGTAATAACGGGGAATCCTATGCGAGCCGACAAGACCACCATGATAACTAGTTATGACTATAAAGTAAATCCAGCACTAAACTGCTATGGCCAACAAGGCCCCACATGGACAACACGAAAAATAAAGCATAACGAGCCCCGCACAGCCAACAAAACTAATCACAGGTAATCTGAAGCAATCTGCAAGCCTCTAGGAGTGATATAATGGTCGGTACAGCGCCCCCACCTACCCGTAAACTATACAAACAAAAGGAGTAGACCTTCTAACTATTAGCTCCAGAGGAATGGAGCTTACTGTTCTGCTAACTCTTGCTGAAAGCTAAGAAGATCCTAGTCCACATCTATCAGCACCTGCAGGCAAGTACTGCAGCGCCCCAAGAAGGGTGTCAGTACAATATGTACCGAATATATAAGGCAGTAATTATAAATAATCGAATGAACTGAAAGGAAACTGAAGATAAGTAAGTGATAGGAATAGAAACACTACCTACATAGTTGAGCTTCTTGCTATCTAATCTACCAGTAACTAATGCAACATGAACCTTATCTGGCCCCCATAAGCAAGAAGGTACAACCAATACAGAATAACCCACCCGGGGCCCCCATAAGCCCTGCCGAGTTCACTTCAATCGATATACCCCTACAAGGTCACACTGAGTCATCTAATAACTATATTTGTCCTCCTAGTCCCCTGGGTCTGCAACTGAGCCCGCTCGGCCCCTGAACTGTAGCTGTGTCTGAGCCCAATGGACTCCTTATATCTCCACCCTGAGCACCAGGCTCAACGGGGGTGTGGTGCCGATACAGCATATAATAGTCCATCCATGGAATGGACTGTATGAGGACCTGGAACCCCATCTTCGTCCCTCGGGGATGGCATAACACTCCTTTGAGTGACGTCATCTCTCCCCTGGCGTGCGTCAACATAGCTAGTAACCCTAGAGTTGGCAATGGAGGGCTATACAGGGCAAAGTCAATCTCAAACTAAACGTAGAATACTGGTCTCAGCTAATAACAACAGCTGATCACAATAGATATGCTTCTAGCTCTCCTAAACCGTATTCCTCGGCAACGGCGCCACTTTTTCATAACACTCAAACCACACTTCCAACTGAAGTATGAAGCGGACGTTGTCAATAAAGAACCCAACTAGAGGTTGGGGTCGATCCCACAGGGAATATGGAAGGATGTAGAAAAATGCTAGTGCTTAAACTTTTTTAGTCGATTATTACCTAAGAGGGGGGATTTGTAAAACTAAGTAACAATGTTGAGAAGTTGGTGGTTGTTTCCAAACTTATGCAATTAACTAGGGTAAGCGTTCCCCATGGATCCTTAACTACTTCGGATTTTACACTAGTGATCTATTCCAATACTTTACTTATAGAACTGATAACTTAGGTTCATTTAAACGATCGACCGATCCCTTTTGAATGACTATCCTCAATTACTTGACCAAATCTCATGAGTTTTGCAAACTAACCGTTATCACTAAGTTTCAGATATAACTATCCGGCGACCACAACTCAAGTTAATACAATAATCATCAAGATCAAGGCTCTATTGTAATTCTCTTTTTCTAATCTCTACCACTTTGACCAAAGCAAGTAAAGAATTCAGGCACTTCCTAATGTTGTGCACCACTAAGAATCATTAAAGTTGAAGAGACTACAATATAATTAATTATTATTGGTTTTAGACTCACTTTGTGCAACCC
>JACEIK010005085.1:28212-57554 GCA_018107945.1 Datura stramonium | reverse complement strand
GAGAGTCAGACTATGAGGAGGCATCTACCCGATGCTCAGGAGATCTACAAGCAGGGTCTTGCTCTTACCTCCAAGCAGCATCCCAGGTGGAGTATTCAGGAGGAACCGCAAATCTTCTCCAGTGCACTGAATGTGGTTGAGGAAATAAAGCGGATCTTCATCTTCTATAGATTCGATTGGATGGCTCAAACTCTTGAAAAGTACAGTGTTGAGTTAGTTTGGGAGTTCTATGCCAATTATTTGGCAATGATGGAGCAGAAAGCAAAACCTAGGGAGAAATTGAAGGAATGGCCTAAGCTAAAAATTTCATGGTCTGGTGACGCATAGTTGACATCTCCGAGCTAACTATTTCTCGAATGTTATATAGGCCACAGTTCAGAGCTCCGGATTCTACAGTTGAGTTCGATTACTGAGTAGAAGCTCTGAAAAAGGTAAATGATGTGTTGTGAGTTTATAACAATTTCAATGCTTAAAATTGGAAAAATAGCATGGACTTAAGTGTGTTTATATTGATATGAGGTGCTTTTACTTTTTTTCAAGGAAAATAGATGTTGGAGCTAAATCATGCAAAAGATGGGGAAAAATGCAGAAAAGAGGCTTAATACGAATCTCAGTACAAGTTGTACCATCCTGGTATGAGTCATACTGAGAATCATGGAAAGGTCCAGGAGAAAATTGTGAAGAAAAAGCAAGTTACGGCCCATGATACGAGCCATACCATCCTGGTATGAGTCATACTATGGCATTCGTGAAAAGTTCCAGAAGAAATTGCACAAGCCAAGCATCTTGGTACGGGTGGAAATCAAGAGTCATAAGACCTACATAATACCTGTACCAAGGAACCATGGAAAACATTTGTTATACCCCGGAGACCTAAGGATCAGACCCAAGAGTCAAACGGTGAAAAACTAAAATTTTGCACCAGATCATAGAACGATCCGTGAAGTGGCTCGTGAGGAGTGACCATGAGTCATGAGGTGACTCGTGGTCAAGCAGGGCCTGGAAAGGTGTTGGGTGAGGACATGAGCATGACCACGAGTCGTGGTCAAACCTCATGACTCATGAGGTCATCCGTGGCATGGACTGAGAGGTTGGCTAAGGTTTTGGGGCAGTGGGGGTCACAGGTGGTGACCACGATTCGTGTGCAGCTCCCACGATTCGTAAGGTCCCTCATGGTGTCCCGTGAGTGAATTGGGCAGTAGACTCCACGACCCCAGGCCACAAATCATTGGTGTTGGTCACGAGTCGTCCAGTCCCTCGTGGGGACTAGCAGTCAGCAAATTTCTATGATTTTACTAAGGGATTTCCCTTCATTCCTAAGTCCTAGAGGCCTATACTACATCGTTTTAACATCATAAAGGGTGGTTTAAGAGGGAATAGACTAGCCTAAGCCCTCATTCATGCATGCAAAGGTTTAAGAAGGTGATAGAAGAGCGATCTAGGTGATTTCAAGGTGTTCTTCATCAATTTCCTCTTGGGAAATCTAGGGAAGTTAAGAACCAGTTATTCTCAGGTATGTAAGGCTATAAACGGGTGTTTCCTTCCTCACCCATGCCAATTCTCTACGATTTTTATAAAAATTCTATCAAAAGTTCATGGGGTTTTGAAGTAGATTTATATAAAATCTAATGATTTCTAATGGTGTTTGTGATTTTGAATCTTATCATATTCCAAAGGATTTTGATCAACTTTATGATTTAAATTATTTATGATATTATCGATTTCTTGATTTTTATGAAATTAAGCCTAATTATGCATGACCCATGATGAATCGATTTATGATTTTCTCTTCAAATGATGATATTACGAACCCAGCATGATTTACAATTTGAATTATGGATTTATGATATTACCCATCATGATTTTTTGAATTCCAAGCTATATGCATGATTTACAAGTATGTATGAACCTTATGAATCATGAATTATGTTTTGGCCGACTCACGGGCCCTTATTTCGCATGTAGTTGCATATGTACAAGCCATGATTATGATTGTCATGATTTAACTAGACCATGGAATTATAAGTTATACTATAGGCACTAATGATTGTCATGATTTAACTAGACCATGGAATTATAAGTTATACTATGAGCACTATATATATTTTGGGAGTAGTATCGAACACCGAGTGGGTTCGGGGCCTAGGTTCTGCCGCGGACCTCATAAACTACTTGCCACCATAGGTATGTTGGGACCTCCTATATGACTTTCCCCAGCCCAAATGGCCTTTTTCATGGTGATATCACACTTTCATGGTCCTACCCTTAATAAGGTATGGACACCCTCCCGACTAGGGTAACAAGTCGAGCTTCATGTATGCTCATATAGGGTATGTCGGTTAAGAGAATCTCCCACTGTTCCTCATGATTTATGCATGTTTATGATTATGTATACTGGCTCAAGTCATGTTAAATAAGTCTTTTCTCTTATGATTGTATTACGAACATTTAGAAAATCTTGAGCCTTATGTTATCGTACGATATTTATGACATGAGCATAATGTCCTACTCTTATGATCATTTATGAGATTTCTATATTTTAAATGTTTGTTTTACTTACATTGCATACTCAGTACATTCCAAGTATTGACCGCATACTTTCTATGTTTCCTGGCCCTCAGGCTCACCCTCCTCAGTAGCTCCTCAGAGTTCGCTATCATCTTATTTAGTGAGTCTTCATGTTCCGAGGTCCATATATTCATATTCTATGCTTTTCTTTCAGTTTCAAAATTGTTGGGTTAGTTGAGGAGTTGTCCCATCAACCCCTCTTTCATGATTAGAGGCTTTTCAGACTATAAGTTGTATTCAGCCATTATATATGGATTGTGTATTGTCCTTTCTCCGTATTTATGACATGTTTACATTTTCTTATGTTAAGTATTCCGCTTATGTGTTTGAATTAGATGTACGCTCATGCCATGGGTTGACTTGGGGTCTCTGAGGGCTCCTTGTCCCGTGTCTATGATTAGGGTGTATGTTAGGATCGTGACAAACTTGGTATCAGAGCCATAGGTTTGAAGTTTCCTAGGGTGTCTGAAAGCCACGTTAAGTAGAGTCTTTTCATGGGTGTGAAACGCGCTACACTTATGAAGAAGAGGCTACTAGACGTTTAGGAAATGTTACCTTCTTTCATGATCTATGTCGTGCGATGAAAGTTCTCTACCCTTCTAATTCATGTTATTCATGTTTGCAACATCATGCCTCCATGCCGAGTGAACACCAAAAGAAATGGTAATGGTAATGATCATGAGGCTTCCAATGGTGAGAAGCATCAGCTAGCCCCACCGGTTCACGAGGAGCACGCACTAGAGTCAGCTGCCAACGCTGAGTTTAGGGCAACGATTCAGATGCTAGCACAGGCCATGACGGCCCAGGTTCAAAATCAGACAATGGCGCATTACCCATGGAATGGTAATGCGGCGGCAGCTAGGGTGAGGGATATCTTGAGGATGAACCCTCTTGAGTTCACGGGGTCGAGGGTAGACAAGGATCCACATGATTTCATCGAGGAGATTCTGAAGATCACCTAGGTTATGGGGGTGAAAAATGGGGAGAGTGTTGACTTGACCTCCTATCAGCTAAAGGGGGTGGCTCATATATGGTTTAAGCAGTGGAGAGATGCGGGGCAGTTGGTGTAGGCCCGACAGGTTGGGAGGATTTCCACGCAGCCTTTATGGATTGGTTCTTCCCTTGGGAGAAGAGGGAGCTCAAGGCGGCCGAGTTAGTTAATTTGAAGTAGGGTGACATGTCTGTTTAGGTATACGCATTAGAGTTCACTCGATTATCTAAGTATGCTCCAGAGTTGGTGGTGGACTAGAGGGCTCGGGTGAGTCGTTTCGTGCATGGGGTGGCGGATTATTTGGACAAGGATTGCAAGATCACCATGCTACATCAAGATATCAACTTTCCCCGCATTGTGTTGTATGCTCAGCAGATGGAGTCGGTCTACTAGAGGTAGAGGGAGTCCAAGAAGGCCAGGACCGACAGTTATGGGGTTTCTCAGGTCAGGTCAGGGGGTGGACAGAGTCGGCAGTCCCAACACAGGTCTATCACTCGAACTCCATCACCTGCCAACATGCCATCTAGGTTCAAAGGAGATCAGAGAAGCAGGGCTTCAGGCTCAAGGGATTAGGGTAGCATGCAGGTGGAGCGCACTTTTCCAGCTTGTGCGTAATGCGGCAAGAATCATCTCGAGAGGTGCTTAGTTAGCTCAGATGCGTGTTTTGGGTGTGGCTAACCTGGGCACAGACTTAGGAATTGCCCCTCAGCCAGGTTAGGGGTCTGTGGGGCCCGTGTTATAGTGGCCAGTTTTTCCGCTCCAGCAACACGCCGCCCTCAGCAGGGTGCCTCTACTAGTTCAGTAGGCAGTCAACGCCAAAACAGGTTTTACGCTTTAGTACCCCCCCAGGAGCAAGAGGCTTCACCAGATGTGGCCACTGGTATGTTGCAAGTATTCTATATTGATGCTTATGCCATGTTATATCCAGGAGCTACTTTTTCTTTTGTGACCCCTTATATTGCTAGTAGTTTTGGAGTTAGCCTTGAAATTCTGTCAGAATCATTCTCAGTCTCTAACCCAGTCGGTGAATCAGTTGTAGCTAGGCGGGTGTATAGAGGTTGCCCCATCATAGTGTTGCATATGGTTACCTCCGCTGACTTAGTAGAGTTAGCTATGACTGACTTTCACCTCATTTTGGGCATGGATTGGTTGTTTGCATGTTATGCTTCGATTAATTGTAGAACCCGATTAGTAGAGTTCAGGTTTCTGGGTGATCCAGTCTTAGAGTGAAAGGGAAATTCAGTTGTACCAGTCGGTCGGTTTATTTCATATCTTAAGGCCAGGAAAATTATTTCTAAGGGTTGCATGTATCACCTAGTCAGGGTTAAGGATGTTAAGTCTGGGACCCTGACTATCCAGTTAGTTCGGTGGTGTGTGAGTATATGGAGGTGTTTCCCAATGATTTTCCAGGTGTTCCTCCTAAGACAGAAATTGATTTCGGTATTGATCTTCTACCTGATATGCAGCCTATCTCTATTCCTACATACAGGATGGCTCCAGCTGAGCTAAAGGAGTTGAAGGATTAGTCGAAGGACTTTTTGGATAAGGGTTTCATTAGACCGAGCAAGTCTTCATGGGGTGCACTTGTTCTCTTTGTCCGAAAGAAGGATGGGTCCCTTCTCATGTCTATTGATTATCGGTAATTGAACAAGGTCACCATCAAGAATAGGTACTCCTTACCTATTATTGATGACTTGTTTGACCAGCTTCAGGTGCCAGATGTTTCTCAAAGATAGATCTCAGGTCCAGGTATTACCAGCTTTGGTTCGGGAGAGTGACATCCCGAAAACCACTTTCAAGACCCGGTATGGTCACTAAAAATTTGTTTTTATGTCTTTTGGACTAACCAATACACCTGCAGCTTTCATGGACTTGATGAATAGGGTGTTCAAGAAATATCTAGACATGTTCGTGATCATTTTCATCGATGATATTATTATATACTCTTAGAGTGAGGAGGAGCATGCCACTCATTTGAGAATAATGCTTTAGACCCTCAACGATCGCCAGTTGTATGCAAAGTTCAACAAGTGTGAATTTTGGTTGGACTCTATGGCATTTTTAGGCCATGTAGTATTGAGTGAGGGAATAAAAGTAGATTCTTAGAAGATTGAAGCGGTAAAGAATTGGCCTAGACCGGTGAATCCTTCATAAATTCAGAGTTTCTTGGGCCTAGTAGGCTACTATTGGAGGTTTTTTGAGGGATTTTCATCAATTGCAGCACCATTGACCAGGTTGACTCAGAAAAAGGTAAAGTTCCAATGGCCGGAGGCTTGTGAGAAGAGCTTCTAAGAGTTGAAGGCTCGACTCACTTCAGCACTAGTGTTGACCCTACCCGAGGGTACAGATGGTTTTGTAGTATATTGTGATGCTTCGAGAATCGGACTTGGGTGTGTGTTGATGCATCATGGGAATGTGATAGCTATGCCTCAAGACAATTGAAAATCCATGAGAAGAATTACTCGACCCATGATCTTGAGTTGGCCACAGTGGTGTTTTCATTGAATATATGGTGGCACTACTTGTATGGGGTCCACTTGGATGTATTTACGGACCACAAGAGCTTGCAATATGTGTTTACGCAGAAAGATCTCAATCTTCGACAAAGGAGGTGATTGGAGCTACTTAAGGACTACGATATGAGTGTTCTTTACCACCTGGGTAAGGCTAATGTGGTAGCGGATGCATTTAGTAGGCTCTCTATGGAGAGTGTGTCCCACATAGATGAGGGAAAGAAGGAGTTGGTGAAAGATGTACATCAACTTGCAAGGTTGGGAGTTTGAGTGGTCGACTCGAACGATGGTAGCGTTGTGGTGCAAAACAGATCTAAATCGTCCGTGGTGACCGATGTGAAGGCTAGACAAGATGAGGATTCAATGTTGGTAAATTTGAAAGAAGTCGTCAGGATTTAGAAGGTGGAGGTTTTCTCCCAAGGGGGAGATGGTGTGTTGCGGTACCAGGGTTGTCTGTGTGTTTCGGATGTAGATGATTTAAGGGACCGGATATTGCATGGGCACATGGATCCAGGTACTCTATCCATCCAGGTGCCACCAAAATGTATCATGATTTGCGAGAAAAATATTGGTGGAATGGCATGAAGAGGGATATTGCAGAATTCGTAGCCAAGTGCTCGAACCGTCAGCAAGTGAAGGTCGAGCACCAAAGGCCAGGAGGCGTACTTCAGGATATTAGCATTCCTACTTGGAAGTGGGAATAAATCAACATGGACTTCATAATTGGGTTGCCCCGTACTCGCCGGAAACATGACTACATTTGGGTGGTGGTCGACAAGTTGACCAAGGCAGCACATTTCCTGCCAGTGAAAACCACAGATTCAGTAGATGATTATGCCAAATTGTATATTCGGGAGTTGGTTCGACTTCATGGAGTGCCCTTGTCTATTATTTCAGACCGAGGTAATCAATTTACCTCCTAGTTCTAACGATCTTTTCAGAAGGGGCTTGGGACTCAAGTTAAGCTCAACACAGCCTTTCATCCGAAAACAAACTCTCGAGGACATGTTGAGAGCATGTGTGATGGATTTCAAAGGTAGCTGGGATAATCATTTGCGCTTGATCGAATTTGCTTATAATAACAGCTATTACTCTAGCATCCAAATGGCATCGTTTGAGGCTCTTTATGGACAAAGGTAGATCGCCCATTGGATGGTTTGAGATTGGTGAGGCATCTATGATAGGGCCTGACTCGGTTCATGAGGCTATGGTAAAGGTTCAGTTGATAAGGGATTGGTTAAAGACCGCGCAGAGTCATCAGAAATCATATGTTGATCTGAGGAGGAGAGAGTTGGAGTTCGAGGTGGACGATTGGGTGTTTCTGAAGGTATCTCCCATGAAGGGAGTCATGCAGTTCGAAAAGAAAGGAAAACTCAGTCCCCGCTATGTTGGTCCCTACCAGGTTATGAGAAGAGTTGGTAAGGTGGCGTATGAGTTGGACTTGCCATCAGAGTTATCTTCAGTTCATCCCGTCTTTCATGTATCTCTCTTGAAAAAGTTCTTGGGTGATCCAGCTTTAGTTGTCCTGGTGGAAAGTGTTGGTGTGAGAGATAGCCTCAATTATGAGGAAATTCTAGTTGCAATCTTGGATCGTCGGGTTCGAAGGCTGAGAAACAAATAAGTAGCTTCAGTAAAGGTGTTATGGAGAAATTAGCATGTCGAGGGAGCTACGAGGGAAGACGAAGCAGATATAATGGCTAAATACCCTCAGTTGTTCCCTATCAGCTCAGTTTCAGTTTAAGGTATCAGTTTTTCCCTAATTCTCTAATTAGTTTCCATGTTCAGTTCATGTGTGCAAGTTTGATTTATGTTATGACAAATGTATATGATGTTTGAATTTGGTTCCGCTATGTAGTTCTTTTCAGAGGTAGTCATTCAGTCAGTCTTCGATTTAAATAATTAGTATTTGCATATGATGAATGTATGATTCTGTGTTTTCTGTGTGTTTCTAAAATTCTAGGATGAATGTTCCTAGGGGGTAGATATTGTTATACCCTGACGACCCAAGGATTAGACCCGGGAGTAAAAATCAAAAAGGTGAAAAACTAAAATTTCACACCAGATCACAGAACGATCCATGAAGTGGCTCGTGAGGAGTGACCACGAGTCGTGAGGTGACTCGCGGTCAAGCAGGGCCTGGAAAGGTGTTGGGTGAGGCCACCAGCATGACCACGAGTCGTGGTCAGACCTCACGACTCGTGAGGTCATCCGTGGCATGGACTGAGAGGTTGGCTAAGGTTTTCGGGCAGTGGGGGTCACAGGTGGTGACCACAATTTGTGTGCAGCTCCCACGATTTGTGGTGTCCCTTGAGTTAATTGGGCAGTAGACTCCACGACCCCAGGCCACGAGTCATTGGTCCTGGTCACGAGTCGTCCAGTCCCTCGTGGGGACTGACAGTCAGCAAATTTTTGCGATTTTAGTAAGGACTTTTCCATAATTCCTAAGTCCTAGGGGCCTATACTACGTCGCTTTAACATCAGAAAGGGTGGTTTATGAGGCAATAGACTAGCCTAAGCCCTCATTCATGCTTGCAAAGGTTTGGGAAGATCATAGAAGGGTGATCTAGGTGATTTCAAGGTGTTCTTCATCAATTTTCTTTTGGGCAATCTAGGGAAGTTAAGAACCAGTTATTCTCAGGTATGTAAGGCTATCAACGGGCCAATTCTCTACGATTTTTATAAAAATTCTATCAAAAGTTTATGGGGTTTTTAAGTAGATTTATATAAAATCTAATGATTTCTAATGGGCTTGTGATTTTGAATCTTATCATATTCCAAAGGGTTTTGATCAACTTTGCCAGTTTTAAATTATTTATAATATTTTCGATTTCTTGATTTCTAGCAAATTAAAGCCTAATTATACATGACTCATGATGAATCAATTTATGATCTTCTCTTCCAAATGAGATATTAATAGACCCGAAGCATGATTTATGATATTACTCATCATGATTTTATGAATTCCAAAATATGCGATTTTGAGGTATGTTTATGGACATTATGATCTATGAAGCTATGTTTTTGGCAATTGCAGGCAACAGCCCGGTTGCACTTCTTTGAAACATCTTTATAGGTACATTATGGTTTGTTTAACATGAACTCACATAAATACCTTTCCAGGCTTTCTGCTATGGCACATGGGTAAATACCAGGTACAGGTATTTGGGCAGCTTCGTTTCTTCCCAGACCTCATAAACATGTCATCGTAGTATGTTGGGACCTCCTCTGTGACTGTCCCCTGCCCAAATAGCCCTTTTTCATGATGATATCACAATTTCATGGTCCTACCCCTAGCAAAGTACGGACGCCCTCCCGACTAGGGTTACAAGTCAGAGCTTCATTTGTGCTCATATGGGGTATGTCGGTTAAGAGAATCTCTTACTGTTCCTCATGATTTATGCATGTTTATGATTATGTATACTGCCTCAAGTTATGTTAAATAAGGCTTTTCTCTTACGATTATGATTTCGATTGTATTACGAATGTTTTAAAACCTTGGTCCTTATGTTATCGTATGATATTTGCCAAACATGAGCATGATGTCCTACTCTTATGATCATTTATGAGATTTCTATATTTTAAATGTACGTTTTAATTACCTTGCTTACTCAGTACATTCCAAGTACTGACCACGCCCTTTCTATGATGTATTGTTTCGCAATCTGGGGGCCCACGGCCCTCAGGCTCACCCTCCTCGGTAGCTCCTCGAGAGTTCACTATCGGCTTATTTGGTGAGTCCTCATCTTCCGAGTCCACTATGCTCCAGAATCTATGCTTTTCTTTCAGTTTCAGAATTTTTGGGTTAGTTGGGAGTTGTCCATCAAACTGTCTTTCAAATTAGAGTTTTGAGACTACAAGTTGTATTCGGCCCGTCATGTATGGATTGTGTATTGTCCTTTCTACGTATTTATGACATGTTTACATTTTATTATGTTAAGTCTTCTTATGTAGATTGGAGTAGATGTACGCTTATGCCATAGGTTTTTGCCAAGAGGTCTCTCAGGGCTCCTTGTCCCATGTCTACGATCAGTGTACGTTCGAGTCGTGACAACATTTGAAGAATAGAAGACTAGCGGAACTCCAAGGTACAGAAGGAGTTACGGATTGCGGAATGAAGTACGAGTCATACTATGCCATCCGTGGAAGTTAACAGAAGATGCCAGCAATTTCAAGTGCAAGTCACGGTAAGATTGTACGACTCGCAGGTTCTTGGTACGAGTCTTACCATAAGTCAACATAGCGAGATTCAGCGAAGCCGAGCACGTATGATTCAAGGTACGACCCAGACAATGCTTTTACGGGTTGTAGGTGAAGGCGTCGACAGTTTCTGGTAGTTTCCCTGTTTACTTAGGAGAAGGTTCCAATTATTTATATAAATACTTTTTAGGTTATTTTCAGAATAGAGAAGTGAAGAGAAGAGAAAAAAGATGACTAGAAGTAATTAGAGACAAGTTGTTGTGACTTTTAATTCAAGTCTTGAATTCTTTCTTGAATTTTTTCTTTGTTCTTGGATTATTTAACATCAATTCTTGCAATATTCAAAGCAGGTTTCTTTTAATCATTGTTATAAGTATTTAATTATGTATTTGTCTATGAATGCTAATAACAATTTTACAATCATGAGAGGCTAAAACCTCCACAACTAGGATTGTGGAAACCATGGTGGATTAACAAACTAGGGTTACACGAAGTGAGTCGAAACCAATGCTAAACACTTGTATTATATTCTCTTCATCTTTAATGTTTCTTAACGAAGCGCAACATTAAGCCCGAATTCTTTTACTTTTCTTGAACCTAGAGAAGTAGGGTAGGAAGAAATTACAACAAAGCGTTGATCATTATGGGTAATTGTATAACTTATGTTGCGGTCATAGGATAGTTAATTTGGAACAAATTGATGCGGTTTGAGTGAAATCGCTCATGAGACTAACTTAATGATTGAAAGTATAGTCATCAATAGGGACGAATCAGTCACATTTGGATGAACCCTGAATTATCAGCTCTTCAAGTAAGCCTCGGGAATAGATCCACGAGTGTAAGCCCAAGTAGTGAACCCATGAGGAACAATTACCTAGTTAATTGCAAATCTTGATAAACAACAACCAAATTTCCAGTCTTGTTTACAGAAATTTGTATTCAATAAACCCTCCTTTTGGAGATAACATACCTAAGCTTAAATATCTGCATTAGTCTAATTCTTACCGCATTCCTGGCTAGAGTTTCGACCCCAACCTTTGTTGGGTTCTTTATTGAAAATGTCCATTTCATATTTTATCAGGAGTGTGGGTTTGAGCAATATCAAAAAGTGGTGTCATTCTTTGGGAATACGGCTTAAGAATAGAGTAATTGCTTGTGTTTAATTGAATTATTATTTATATTTATGTTTTTCTTTTGTTTTTGACACTCTAGGGTGTCTCTTGGTGAATGTCCAAGTACTCGACAGAGCGAAAATCCCATGATTCCTCTTGATCTTAAACTAGAAAGAACACTTACAAGAATGGAGAACCAGGAGCAAAGTGTGGCCCATCTTGCTGAAGAAGCTACGCAAGTCGAGCTAGCTTGAAGCTGCACTTCATGAAAGTAGGATGCTCGAATGAAGTTGTAAGTGTTGGCCACCGTGGAGAGGGGCAATAGAGGCCATAGATATGCTCCTAGTTCTTAGATGAGGATGACTCGGATATTTATGAAGTCAGGTCAGCTAGAGCTATCGTACCACCACCTTTGCCTGCTAGGGCAAGTTTGACATCAGCAGCACTATAATAGAATTTAGCTGAATGAAAGGGGTGTTTAGTGGTCATGTAAGTGATGATGCCAACTGCACTTGATGAAATTCGTTTGGAATATACAAGGCTTACAGGTTGCCCGGTGTAAGTCAGAATGCAATAAGGCTGAGACACCCTTCTCTTTCTGGAAAGGCCCTCTATGGTTATTGGAGTTTTCCCCAGCGACTCCATTACCAGTGGAGAGAGCTCAAATAGGCTTTTCTAGAGAGGTTCTTTCCACCCTCCAGGATGCTATAGCTTAAGGATAAGATCTATAACTTGACAACTGAAAAAGTGAGGCACTTCTTGAAACCTAGTTGATATTTAAAAAGAAGTTGACCAAGTACCAAAATCATAAAAGTTATACCCCGGAAGCCAAGATCGGACCCGGGAATTGGAAATAGAAAAGAAGTTGGTGGCACCGAGGCATGGGACGAGTTGTGGGGAGACTCGTGATATCAACCCACGAGTCGTGATGTGACTCGTGGGCAAAGTCGTGGGATGAATTTGAAGGCTTGAGAAGATGAAACCCCACAGGTATGACCATGACTCGTGGTCAGGCCACACAGTCGTGGGTCGGCGGTGGGGAGGGAAATAAGAAAAGAAAGAAAAAGGGGTAGTGGACTTGATGGAAGGTCCCCACGAATCGTGGTCAGCCCCCACGATTCATGGGGTGAGTCGTAATCAAGCATGGAATAAATTTCTGTCAAGGAAAAAGGTAGTGTACATCACGGATGGTGACCACGAGTCGTGGTCACTAGTAACTTAGTCTCGTCGAGGCTATCGTGATGAGCCCGGAAGAATAGATGAAGCAGTGCACTTAACGGATGACTCCATGAGTTGTGATCCTCAGCAACAAGTCGTTAGGTCCTCCATTAGGACCACCTGACTGTTATTTTTTGCAAAATTATTAAGGGCTTTTCCATAATTCCTAAGGCCTAAACTACGACATTTTGGGTTATGAATAGTGACTTTTAAAGGGGTTAAGTTCATTTTAGGCCTTACTCATTCATGCATGCAAAGGTAGAAAGATTTGAGAGGGTGATCAAGCTAGTGATCTTCAATTTCCTTCTATTTTCTCTTGGGCATCCAAAGAAGTGTTAGAATAAGCTACCAACAGGTATGTAGGGTTATGAATGGGTGGTTTCTTTCACATCCATATCAATCCCTCTCTAAAGTATGAGATTGTTATGTCTAATCTATGGGGTTTTAATCCAAATGCATGAATCTTCGATTTCTATACACGGGTATGATTTGATAACGATTCTACTATTGAATTATGAAGCATGGGCAAGTTTTATAATATTTTCAATCAAAAATCATGTTTCTAGTTTATTGAATTAAAAGCCCATTGTTGAAATATTTTATGAAAGATGAGATTGGTGATGAAATATACTATGATGGTATTATGATGAAAAGAATATTTTAAAGCTATCCGTGTTTACAATTATGTATTGAGAATTGAGAATTGAGAATTTCTAAGTATGATAAGGCACAATGCCCGTGTTAAGTATGAATGATGATTTTCCCGAATTAAGCTTACCACATTGTTTTGGAGCGAAGACTCCCAATTATATTCTTAGCTTGTGGTATTTTTTGAGTTAAGTCATCCTATGCATAGCTTACATGGTTTGGAAAAAGGGTCCCAATTACACTTTTAACTTGTGGTATGTTTTGAGCTAAAGCTTCTCCTATATTGCATGATTTCATATTTAAGATATATTTGATTATTGAGCTTCGTCAATAGATGATGTTGAGCTTCATTATAAATGATGTAAGAGTATATGCATGTTTTTTTAGAAGTAATGTCTAGCACCAGTAGGCTAAGGTTGATCACCCCATGCCTCAGAACTACGCGCCAACGTAGGTTTACACTACTATATATTACTTGGGACTTCCCTTGTGAGCTTCCCCTTCCCGAATGAGCCTTCATCTTGATATAGATATCATGGTATCATCCCTAGCCCTATCAAACTTTGGACGGCTCTACCCACTTGAGTGTGATAGTTGGGACACGTAAGCTCTATCGTGGTATGTTAGTTAAAGAGCAGAGTCTCCCATTGTTCCTATGATTTCAAATATTCATATTCATTACTCATGAATTTATGTAAATACATGTTCATGAGTTTGACTCAATATTTATTCATTACTCATGAGATTTATGTAAATGCATGTTCTAAAGCAGGTTTGACTCAATATTCAGCTTTACTTATAAATGTCAGAATTCAGCTTTGAGTCAACCGATTCGGTTATGATGTTATGAAGTTATGTTATGTCATGTTATGAAGAGATCATGAATTCAGAAAGAATGCATGCAAGCCCTACTTTCAAATTACTAATTGTTTACGTTTTACTTAATGCATTGTCCTTAAATGATTTTACTTACATTAAATGTTTTACTTACCATGCATACTCGGTACATTCCACGTACTGACTACATACTTTTTATGTTGTATCTTTTCATGATACAGGACCCGGCTCTCAGGTTCAGCCTAGATCGTAGTCAGCTTATCAGATCTAGAATTCATATTGTGGGTGAGTCCTCATCTCCCGAGGACTAGACTACTCAGACTTTTTTTGTGTATTTCAGTTTCGGTTGTTTGAGATTGTTGGGGTCTTGTCCCATAAGCTCATCAGATTTAGGGGCTTTTAAGACATATATATGTATTCAACTTCAAATTTCATATGCTAATGTTATGTTCAAGTTAGACTTCTGCTATGAGTATATGTTGATTATTTAGTTTCTTGATTGAGTTAGATGTATGCTTATGCCATGGGTCGACTTGGTCTCGGGGCTCCTTGTCCCGTGTTGCTATCCGGGCCTCCGTTCGGGTCGTGACAAATTTGGTATCAAAGTAATAGGTTTGAAGTGTCTTAGGGTGTCTGAAAGCCGCGTTAAGTAGTCTTTTTCATGGGTGTGAAGGAGGCCACACTTATGATGAAGAGGCTACGAGATGTTTAGGAAATGTTCCCTTCTTTCATGATCTATGTCGTGCGATGAAAAGTCTTTCTATCCTTCTAATTCATGCTATTCGCAATTGCAGAATCATGGCTTCTCGAAGAATGAATGATAGGAGAAATGGGAATGGTGAAGGCCACAAGGATGGCAACGGTAATGGGCACCAGCAAGCCCCACTAGTTTAGGAGCACCAGGCACCAGAGCCAGTCGCTCATGTTGAGTTCCAGGCCGCTTTTCATATGCTTGCACAAGCCTTGACCACTCAGGTCAATCAGCAGGCCATTGCGCTTGTTCTGCAAAATGTCAATACAGCGGCAGCTCGAGTCAGAGACTTCTTGAGGATGACCCGACGGAGTTCCTTAGCTCCAAGGTAGATGACGACCCACATGAGTTCATAGATGAGATTGTTAAGATCACCCAAGTCATGGGGGTGAATGGGGTTGAGTGCGCGGAGTTGGCCTCTTACCAGTTGAAAGGGATCGCGTATATCTGGTTTCGTTAATGGAAGAATAGCAGGTCAACGAAGCAGGTCCGGACACTTGGGAAGAGTCCCATGTTGCATTTCTAGACTAGTTCTTCCCTCGTGAGATAATGGAGCTAAAGGCAGTTGAGTTCGTAAATCTGAAGCAAGGAAGAATGATTGTACAAGAGTATGCCCTTGAGTTCACTCGCCTATCGAAATGTGCCCCAGAGTTGGTAACTGATTAGAGGGTGCGGGTGAGTAGCTTTGTCCATGGGGTAGCGGGCTATTTGGACAAAGATTGCAGGACTACTATGCTTCATCAGGATATGGATTTCCCACGGATATTGTTGTATGCCCAGCAGATGGAGGCGGCACATCTGAGAGAGATGGAGGCCAAGAGGGCCAGGACTGATGACCACAAATTCTCTTAGCCGAGGTCCGGTGGTGGGCACCGATAGTAGACTCACCAGAGATCATCAACCCCGGCATCTTCGGCATGAGTGCTCCATTCAGGCCTAGACATGACCAGAGAGGGAGAGCATCAGGCTCAAGGGGTCAAAGCAGTAGACCCGCAAATTCTAGCATCCCAGATTATCGCAGATATGGTCGGGGGCACACAGGCCAGTGCTTGGCCAGTTCAGGTGCTTGTTTCGGGTGTGGGCAGCCCGGACACATGCTTACAAATTGTCCAGCTGTGAGACAGGATTAGGTTGAGGGGCAAGGCCCAGCTTCTAGCTCAGCAGCCCCTCCCGCACGCTCAACACATCAGGGGGCATCTATTAACACAGCTGACGGTCAACGCCAAAACAAATTCTATGATTTAGCGTCCCATCAGGAGCAGGAGGTCTCACCGGATGTGATCACTGGTATGTTATGAGCTTTCCATATTGATATTTATGCTTTGTCAGATCTGGGAGCTACCTTGTCTTTTGTGACACCTTATGTGGCAGTAGCTTCTAAGTCAGTCCCGAAGTCTTGTTGGAGCCCTTCCAATTTCTACTCCAGTAGGTGACTCAATTATAGTTAGACGGGTGTATAGAGGTTTCCCAGTCTCAGTCCTTCATAAGGTCACCTCAGCAGATTTGATAGAGTTAGCCATGACCGATTTTGATGTTATTCTCGGCATGGATTGGCTATTTGCATGTTATGCTTTAGTTAATTGTAGAACTCAGGCAGTAGAGTTCTGATTTTCGGGTGAGCCGGTCTTAGAATGGAAGGGTAGTTCAGTTGTGCATGTAGGGCGTTTCATTTCCTACCTTAAGGCTAGAAAGATGATTTCTATTGGTTGTTTGTACCATCTAGTTAGGGTTAAGGATGTTGAGTCTGAGACCCCGACTATCCAGTCAGTTCCAGTAGTACATGAGTATCCAAAGGTCTTTCCAGATGATTTACCGGGAATCCCTCCCGGGGGGGAGATTGATTTTGATATTGACCTTCTTCCCGACACGCAGCCTATATCTATTCCTCCCTACAGGATGGCTCCAGCCGAGATAAAAAAGTTGAAAGAGCAGTTGAAGGATTTGTTGGATAAGGGTTTCATTAGACCGAGCAAGTCCCCATGGGGTGCACTAGTTCTTTTTGTCCGAAAGAAAGATGGTTCTCTTCGCATGTGTATTGATTATCGGAAATTGAACAAAGTCACCATTAAGAAAAGGTATCCTCAACCCAGGATTGATGATTTATTTGACCAGCTTTAGGGTGCCAAGTGTTTCTCGAAGATAGATCTCAGATCCGGGTATCACCAGCTCAAAGTTCGGGAGAGTCACATCCCGAAGACAGCCTTCAGGATGCGGTATAGTCATTATGAGTTTGTAGTTATGTCTTTTGGACTAACGAATGCTCCTGCAACATTTATGGACCTGATGAACAGGGTGCTCAAGTCATATCTGACATGTTCGTGATCGTGGTCATTGATGACACCCTTATATATTCTCGAAGCGAGGAATACCATGCCATTCATTTGAAAGTAGTGCTTCAGACTCTCAAGGATCGCCAATTGTATGCCAAGTTCAGAAAGTGCAAGTTTTGGTTGGACTCCGTAGCATTTTTGGGCCATATGGTATCAAGTGAGGGTATAAAGGTTGGTTCTCATAAAATTGAGGCGGTGAAGAATTGGCCTAGACCAGTGAATCCTTCGGATATTCGGAGGTTCTTGGGTTTAGCTGGCTACTATCAGAGGTTTGTTGAGGGTTTCTCATCTATTGCGGCACCTTTGACCAAGTTGACTCAGAAAAAGGAGAAATTCCAATGGTTGGAGGCTTGTGAGAAGAGCTTCCAAAAGTTGAACACTCAACTTACTTCAGCACCGATGTTAACCCTACTCGAGGGTACCGATGAGTTCATGGTGTATTGTGATGCTTCAAGGATCGAACTTGGGTGTGTGTTGATGTAGCATGGGAAAGTGATAGCATATGCCTCTAGACAATTGAAAGTCCATGAGAAAAATTACCCAACCCATGATCTTGAATTGGCCGCAATAGTATTCGCCTTGAAGATATGGCGACATTATTTGTATGGGGTCAACGTGGATGTATTTACGGACCACAAGAGCTTACAATATGTGTTCACACAGAAAGATCTCAATCTTCAGCAAAGTAGGTGGTTGGAGCTACTCAAGGACTACGATATGAGTGTCCTTTACCAACTGTGTAAGGCTAATGTGGTAGCATACGCACTTAGTAGGCTCTCTATGGAGAGTGTGTCCCATGTGGATGAGGGGAAGAAGGAGCTAGTGAAAGATGTCTATCGACTCATAATGTTGGGTATTAGGTTGGTCGACTCGACCAATGGTGGTGTTGTTGTACAGAACGGATCAGAATCATCCTTGGTGACTGATGTGAGAGCTAGACAAGATGAGGACCCAATTTTGGTAAAGTTGAAAGAATCCATTCAAATTCAAAAGGTGGAGGTCTTCTCCCAAGGGGGAGATGGGGTGCTTCGGTACTAGGGTCACTTACGTGTTCCAGATGTCGATGATTTGAGGAGTCGGATGTTGCATGAGGCTCATGGATCCAAGTATTCTATCCATCCGGGTGCCACCAAGATATACCGTGACTTACGGGAAATCTATTAGTGGAATGGAATGAAGAAGGATATTGCAAAATTTGTAGCTAAGTGTCCAAACTGTTAGCAAGTAAAGGTCGAGCATCAAAGGCCGGGAGGCATACTTCAGGATATCAGCATTCCCACTTGAAATGGGAAGAGATTAACATGGATTTTATAACAAGTCTGCCTCGTACTCATCGACAATATGATTCTATTTGGGTTGTGGTAGACAGGTTGATCAAGGCTGCTCATTTTCCACCAGCTAAAACCACAGATTCGCAGAGGATTATGCCAAACTATATAATTGGGAGTTGGTTTAATTGCATGGAGTGCCCTTATCCATCATTTCAGATCGAGGTACTCAATTTACCTCTCAGTTTTGGATGACATTTCAAAAAGGATTGGGTACACAGATTGAACTCAGCACAACATTTCACCCACAAATGGATGGTCAACTTGAGGGCATGTGTTATTGACTTCAAAGGTGTTTGGGATGATCACTTTCCCCTGATCAAGTTTGCCTACAATAATAGTTATTACTCTAGTATTCAGATGGCGCCATTCGAGGCTCTCTACGGGAGGAGATGTAGATCGCCCATCGGATGGTTTGAGGTTGGTGGGGCGGCAATGATAGGGGCGGATTCGATTCATGAAGCAATGGAGAAGGTTCAGTTGATAAAAGACAAATTGAAAACTGCCAAGAGTCGCCAAAAGTCCTATGCGGGCGTGAGAAGAAGAAAATTAGAATTTGAAGTCGATGACTGGGTTTTTCTGAAGGTATCTCCCATGAAGGGAGTGATGTGGTTTGGAAAGAAAGAAAAACTCAGCCCTCATTATGTTGGCCCTTACTGGATTGTTAGACGGGTTGGTAAGGTGGAATATGAGTTGGAGTTGCCCTTAGAGTTATCTTCCGTGCATCCCGTGTTTCACGTACCGCTTTTGAAGAAGTGTTTGGGTGATCCTGCTCTAGTTATCCCGGTGGACACTGTTAGTGTAAGAGATAACCTTAGCTATGAGGAGTTTCCGGTGGAAATATTGAATCGTCAGGTTCAAAGGCTAAGGAATAAGAAAGTAACTTCAGTTAAAGTGTTATGGAGGAATCAGCATGTTGAAGGAGCTACGTGGGAGGTCGAAGCAGATATGATGGCTACATACCCACATTTATTCTCTACAGGCTCAATTTCAGATTGAGGTATTAGTTTTGCACTCAGACTTTATTTAGTTTCATGTTCAGTTCAGGTGCGCAAGTTTCTTTTATGTATGTGAATGTATGTATGATTCATGAATTTAGTTCGGGTGTGTGTTTGAATCGAAGGTAGTCATTTCCTCAGTTTTCGATTTAAATTATTAGTATTTGAAAATAATAATTGCATTTTCTCTGCTTTTTTGTGTGTTTTCCAACATTCGAGGATGAATGTTCCCAAAGGGAAGATATTGTTATACCCCGGAAGCCAAAGATCAGACCCGGGAGTTGAAATGGAGAAAAATTAAAAATTTGACACCAGGCACAGGATGAGTCATGGGGAGACTCGTGAGATCAACCCACGAGTCGTGATGTGACTCGTGGGGAAGGCCGTGGGATGAATTTGAAGTCTTGAGAAGATAAGACCCCACGGGTATGACCACGACTCGTGGTGAGGCCCCACGAGTTGTTGCGTCAGCCGTGGGGAGGGGAAATAAGAAAAGAAAAGAAAAAGGGGCAGTGGACTTGACGGAAGGTCCCCGCGAATCGTGGTCAGCCCCACCGATTCGTGGGGTGAGTCGTGATCAAGCATGGAATAAATTTTTGTTAAGGCAAGGCAGTGTACATCACGGATGGTGACCACGAGACGTGGTCACCAGTAACAATTCATTAGGCTGCCCATAACGAGCCCAGAAGATCAAATGAAGCAGTGCACTTAACGGACGACTCCACCAGTCGTGACCCTCAGCAACGAGTCGTTAGGACCACCTAGCAGTTATTTTCTGCGAATTTATTAAGGGATTTTCCTTAATTCCTAAGTTCCTAAGGCCTAAACTACGGTGTTTTGGGTTATGAATAAGTTCCTCCACAAGGTTCGTCCACGGAGGGTGAGTCAGGGCCTAAGATCAAGCTGAAAGGCGTCGTCGATCGACAACAGGTGAATATTCTTGTACTACCCACGCAATTCAATAACAAATAAAAAATCGAAATAATAGATTCATCTATGATTTTTAAAGGGGTTAAGTTCATTTTAGGCCTTACTCATTCATACATGCAAAGTAGAAAGATTTGAGAGAGTGATCAAGCTAGTGATCTTCAATTTCCTTCCATTTTCTCTTGGGCATTCAAAGAAGTGTTAGAATCAGCTACCAACAGGGATGTAGGGTTATGAATGGATGATTTCTTTCACACCAATACCCAATCCCTCTCTAAAGTATGAAATTTTTTGTCTAATCTATGGGGTTTTAACCCAAATGCATGAATCTTTGATTTCTATACATGGGTATGATTTGATCACGATTCTACTATTGAATTATGAAGCATGGGCAATTTTTATAATGTTTTTAGTCAAAAATCATGTTTCTAGTTTATTGAATTAAAAGCCCATTGTTGAGATATTTATGAAAGATAAGATTGGTGATGAATATATGATGATGATGAGGTATTATGATGAAAAATATATTTTAAAGCTACCCATGTTTACAATTATGTTTTTGATGAGAATTGAGTATTTCTAAGTATGATAAAGATTTGGGCAATGACCACATGTTAAGTATGAATGATGATTTTCACCGAATTAAGCTTACCACATTGTTTTGGAGCGAAGACTCCTAATTATATTCTTAGCTTGTGGTATGTTTTGAGTTAATTCATCCTATGCATAGCTTACCACATGGTTTTGGAGAGAAGGCTCCCAATTACACTTTTAGCTTGCGCTATGTTTTGAACTAAAGTTTCTCATACGCCTGATTTCATATTTGATATGTATTTGATTATTGAGCTTCGTCAATAGACGATGTTGAGCTTCGTTATAAAATGATGTAGAACATATGCATGTTTCTTTTTGGGAGTAATGTCTAGCACCGAGTAGGCTAAGGGTCGATCGCCCCATGCCTCAGAACTACGCGCCAACAACGGTTTACACTACTATATATTACTTGGGACCTCCCTTGTGAGCTTCCCCTGTCCAAATGGGCCTTCATCTTGATATCGATATCATGGTATCATCCCTAGCCCTGGCAAGGCCTTGGATGGCTCTACCCACTTGAGTGTGATAGTTGGGACCACGTAAGCTCTATCATGGTATGTTGGTTAAAAGACGAGTCTCCCATTGTTCCTCATGATTTCAAATATTCATATTCATTACTCATGAAATTTATGTAAATGCATGTTCTAAAGCAGGTTTGACTCAATATTCAGCTTTATTTATAAATGTCAGAATTCAGCTTTGAGTCAATCGATTTAGTTATGATGTTATGAAGTTATGTTATGTCATGTTATGAAGAGATCATGATTTCATAAAGAATGCATGCAAGCCCTACTCTCAGATTACTGATGTCTATGTTTTACTTAATGCATTGTCCCTAAATGATTTTACTTACTTTAGTAGTTTTACTTACCCTGCATACTCGATACATTTCATGTACTAGCCGCATACTTTCTATGTTGTATCGTTTCATGATACAGGACCCGGCTCTCAGGTTCAGCCCCACTCGTAGTCAGCTTATCAGATATAGCATTCATATTGTGGGTGAGTCCTCATCTCCCGGGGACTAGACTACTCAGACTTCTTTTGTGTATTTCAATTTCAGTTGTTTGAGATTGTTGGGGTCTTGTCCTATCAGCTCATCAGATTTAGGGGTTTTTCAAACATATGTATGTATTCAACTTCGGATTTCATATACTGATGTTATGTTCAAGTTAGACTTATGAGTATATTGTTGATTATTTAGTTTCTTGATTGTGTTAGATGTATGCTTATGTCATGAGTCGACTTGGAGTCTCTCAAGGCTCCTTGTCCCGTGTTGCGATCTGGGCCTCCGTTCGGGTCGTGATAGTAAAATTTTAGATGACAGTTTGGTGGAGATTCTTTTACAAGTCCTTTAATAATAGCATAAAAGTTGTAGCAGATACTGTAGTGGGAGGAGCATTGACGAGTCACATGTGGGAACAAGTTGCCACTATCCTTGACAGAGTGAATAAGACTAACAGGGCCTGACACATTAGAAAAGCAGAAGCAGCTACAGGTACGTACGTATGTTGTTGGTATGAATGCAGACCAATGAAAGAAGGAGGAGGAGCGTGCTCAGGAATTGGCCCACATACGTACATCATTAGACCTACTCACGAAGCATATCATGGGTGCTGGGGCCAGAAAGGTAAATGCAGTGGGAGCTCAAGGAAAAGAACTGAGGCCGGAGCAATCAGATTCCGAGGAGGAGGCAAACTTCTTGGACAACCAGGTGGTGGGTTTTCGGGCCAACGCCTAAGGGTTTGGGCAGGACACTTGGTGCCAAGGTTCCAAAAATCAAGGTCAAAACCAATATCGGGACAATTACAACCATAATGGGTATAGGGATAGGAGTCGAGGTTGTGAGCGAGATGGAGAATGAAGAAGGAATGATGGTTACCACAACGAACGGACAGGATTGTATGTGCCTCCTAATGCACGTTAGGGAGAGGTAGGACCATCAAAATTGGATAGCATGATGGTTGAGATGCTCAAGAAGTGAGATCCACTGACGAGCAATTGAAAGACATTCGGGGAGATTTATCTGGCATGAACCAGAAAGTTGAGTTGCATGCTATAGCTATCAAGATAATTGAGCAGCATCTAGGTCAATTGTTGGCATTCCTGAACCCTAGGCAAAAGGGAACACTACCTAGCAACACAGTGCAAAATCCAAAGAATGATAGTCACTGTATGGCTATGATGACTAGGAGTGGAAAGACCACAATTGATCCCCCTCTGCCGGTTGTAGTTGAAATGCAAAGGAAGAAAGAGATCGTGATTGATGAGGATGATGAGGTTGCTGAGCAAGAGCTTAAGGAAGAAGCTGAGTTGACTGAGGCTCCAGTTAATGAATAGGAGTCTGAAGCTCAAAAGAGCAAGAAACAAGGGGCCACGCAAATCTATAAGTCTATCCCTTGACCACCTCCATCCTTCCCTCAAAGGGAGAAGAAAAAGGCAGAAGATGGTAAGTTTCAAAAATTTCTATCTATGCTTAAATAGCTTATCGTGAACATACCATTGGTCAAGGAATTGGAGCAGATGCCTGAATATGCCAAATTTATGAATGACCTAGTTACCAAGAAAAGGTCCATGAGCTATAAGCTGGTGGATAACTTACATCATTGCAGTGCAATAGATTCAAGGGTCCTTGATCAGAAGAAGGGGGATCCAGGTTCTTTCATCATTCTGTGTACAATTGGTGATTTCGAGTTTGCGAAGGCACTTTGTGACTTGGGAACAAGCATCAACTTGATGCCATTGGCTGTGTTCAAACGGCTGGGCTTGGGAGCCCCCACACCGACTTCGATGCGGCTATTGATGGCAGACCACAAGGTTAAAAAGCCAGTGGGGATTCTAGTTGATGTACTTGTCAAGGTGGACCACTTTATCTTCCCAGCAAACTTCGTGATCCTTGATTGCGAGGTTGATTTTGAGGTCCCCATTATCTTGGGGCGACCATTCCTGGCCACTGGGAGAGCCATGATAGATGTGGAAACTGGCCAATTAAAGTTCAGGTTGAACAAAGAGGAGGTCACTTTCAATGTCTGCCAGTCAATAAAGCAGCCCAATAAGTTCAGGGTTGTCTAAAAAATTGATGATGATTCTGAGTTTCTTGACGAATTCTAAGTAGTCAAGATACTTGTGTCGTGTCACAATATTAAATCAGGCGCTTCTTGGGAGGCAACCCATGTGGTGGTTTGGGGAAGTCTGAGTACCGGACCACCTGTGTCGTGCCGCGACGTCAAATCAAGCGCTTCTTGGGAGGCGACCCAAGTAACTTAACTTTTGTGTGTTCAGTGTGCAGGTAAAACAAAAAATAGGTTGGAGAAATTTAAGACCAGACCAGTACTTCGAGCCTCAGTACGACTCATAAGAGGATTGTACGGGCCATAGCACTAGTCGTGGTAAAAACATAGGCAAAAATTCATGCTACGGTTGGTCACTATGATTCATACCAAGTTTGTACGGGTCATAGTACTCACTGTAACCATGATTAGTGCTAACTGTGGAATTTCAGAGAGAGCGACTTACGAGTCATTGTACAAATATTCCATCATGGAACGGATCATACCTTGCATTCGTTGGTCCCCAGGTAAGTTCTCTCAGTCTTATGCTACGGGTCGAAGGTGCGAGCCATAAGTCTAACCTACGACTCGTGGTACGAGTCATGATTGGTTAAATAACTTACTTTGACCCGACTCGATCTGGATATCCAAAAATCTACCCTAAACATATTTAAATCAAGTTTTTCATTCTTCCACTCCCTGTAAAAATTAAAAAGCAAACCCCACAACCCTCACCCAACATCCACACATTTATAACTCAGAATCTAAATCGATTCAAGCTTGAAGTTATGTAAAATTGCATCTGCACACTCGAAAATTCTACCCTAATCAAGAAATCAAGCAGAAAGACAAGATTACACTTTAAAATAAAGTATGTAACACTGTTAAATATTGAAAAATGTATTGACTTGTATAAACTACCATTCAAGCACTGTGATTCCTTGAACTCGCTATTAATGGGTTGAGGAAGATGATCAATAGCTTGGGTTATTCTAATTAACTAGGTAGGAATTCGCATGCTCAACCAATTGAACTAAAATTGTTATCTACTTTGTTACAGGGTGTGATGAATGTTTGGAATGAACTAGGTAAATCTAAAATGGTCATTGATTGCATAAAATAGGAAAGGTTGAGTACCCAAAGTGAATCAAGTGTTTACCTGGACAATTGAACAAAATAAATGTAAGAGCAGGCTTCAAGAGTCTATCTACGACTCGTGGTTTCATACCACGACTCATAGGATGACTCATTGGTACTGTCCAAGGTGAATAAAAGGGCATGTGTGATATGAAGCCTGGTATGATTCATAGGATCCCATTATGAGTCATACCTGGAAATTGTACCATGAGGCGATAAGGGTAAAAATCCAAATGAGATTGTACAACCCTACCTACTACTCGTGAAAACAAAGTATGACCCATAACACGAGTCATAGAAAAATATAGAACAATAAAATTCAAATAATCCCTCAGTACGACTCATAGTATGAAATGTACCATCATGGTATGAGTTGTACCGAGGATTCATGACAGGACTATTATAAACCACAAGTCTTAGTACTAGTCGTACCACCATTGTATGGCCCATACTATAGACTCATGGAAAACTTTAGAGGGTATTTTCTTGCTTTCTTTTTCTTAGATCATACATACTAACCATGTTTCGTTACAAGTACAATGAAGATGAAGAAAAAAGCAACCAAATATGCCCAAGATAAGAAAGCTAGAGAGGAGATAGTTGCTCAGAGGGCATTGAGAGATGAACCCTCTGACTCTGATCAAGCAGGTAGTTCCTCTACTAGTTCAGTGGAGGAGTACAGAGTTGAGACATCAGAAACCAATGAACCACGGACCACTAGGGCTGAAGCAACGGCACGGGCCGAAGACACTTTTGCCTCTCTAGTCACTGCTTCCTAGTCTGAAAAGAGAGTAGAGGAACAGGTTCAAGAGTTCGGGAGTGCTCCAATGATGATGAGGGTTCTGAGGAGGCCCAATTCGGAGATGGAAAAAATGAGGTAGGGTCTAAAAAGGAGATGATGCTAAGGAAATTGAGCAAACCCCGCCTTTAGGAAGGCGTACTATGAGGTGGCAAGTGCGTGGGGCACAAGATATTTATGAGCAAGGCTTGGCACTCACATCCAAGCAACACCCCAGGTGTAGTATCTAAGAAGAACTGTAGATCCTCACTAGTTCCTTGAATGGGGTTGAGGAAATGTAGTAGATCTTCAACTTCTATGGGTTAGAGTGGATGGCTAAGACCCCTGACCGATACAGTCCAGAGATGGTTAGGGAGTTCTACACCAATTATTATGCTACATTGGAGAAAAATGCACAGTCTTGGCAAGAAACTAAAGAAACAGACTAAACTTGACAAAGTATTGGTCCGGGGGCAAGAAGTAAAGATTTCTGAGAAAACCATTGCCCGGATGCTTTATGGGCCGCAGTTCATTGCTCCATCGTCCACAATAGAGTTCAACCACCAGATAGATGCCATGAAATGGACAAAACAGTTGGGTTTTTAGAAGATACAAAGCCAGCTCAAGTGGTCAGCTGGAGTCGTAACAGAGAACAAGGAGAAAATTGAGTGGGTGGCTAGTGGAAAGCAGGTCACCAAATCTAAGATGAACTTCATAAAGAAGGACTGTTGGACACTAGTCTGCCAAAGACTAATGTCAACTTTGAATGATAACACACTCAGTGCGAATAAGGAAGCCTGGTAGCATGCATCATATCCTGGTATAAGATCAATATCCCTACGGTGATAGCCAACGAGATCTGGGATCTTACTCTTAGGTTGAGCACCACCATGCCGTTTCCTAGCCTTATCTACCAGTTATGTTGAGATGCATGTGTTCTACTGCTAAAAGATATTGATGTTGAGGTCGGAGGCCAGAGAATAGCAGATATAGGGCTGATCCGGGATAAAATGAACTCGGTGAGTCGGGCTAGACTTCCGACCGCAATCCCAATACCAAATGATACAAGAAATTAAAGAAAAGATAACTAACTAGACTTAAAGTGATTGAAATTAGCAATCCTTATGAAGGCACAAGAACCTCCAATTCACAAATCAAGAAACACCTAGTTCTAGAAAGACCTCAAGGGAGATGATCTACTCTAGCAACCCTTCTCTCTACACAAGAATAATTCAAAGCTACGCAATTCACTACCCTCAAAGCATTCTTTAATTCAAAGTTATGAAAATCTTCTACTCAAATCAAATAAACAACTATTTATACTAAGTATAGGAAAATGAGAGGCTATTATAAATATTCCCTTAAGAATGACGTTGCTTGGATGATCTTTCTTTTTCTTGAAAATCAATATTAGCCAATTTCACTTCTAGCTACTTTCTTCATTCCTTTGGTTATCTTGTGCTCCTTCTTCTTCCCAAGCTACAAAGATGAAATTCTTTGGACGTCTTCTATATGCACTCAAGTGCCTCTTTTTCATGAAGAGTCCTTATAGATCCTGGTGCTCCCTTGCTTGGCTCCTTGTGAACGGTCTCAAAGGAATGTGGATTGCATCACATATTTTAGCTTAGACTGATTTTTCCCTTCAATTCTATCAAGATTCTATGAATCCTTAGAAAAAAATGAGCTCCTTACATCTGGAAATAGAGAAAATAAAGTAAAAATAAAGAAGATGCAATTATATATATCCACCGACATGGGGGCCTATCTCCACATGCCTGCTTACGCAGTCTTGTGAAAACGTGAATATCTCTCTAGTCTGAAGTCATATCGGCAAACGGTTTAGTATGTCGGAAACAAGACTCCCTAACCTTCGATTTACAAGTAGTAGGCCTCCTAAATGGCTAAATCCATATAGATTGCGAGAAAATCTCTAAGACATCTGACCAAATTTCAGAGAATTTATGAAAGTAATTTGCGATAACTTTTGCCAATTTTTGTTTTACAACTTACTTGACTTCGAATCTTAACATACGATCATTGTGATTTTAATACCTTATAACAGATCCTTCTTATCATATCAAGTACACTCAGTCCTACCTCGAAAGTACATTTTTATTGCTTAAATTATATAGGGTGTTATATTTTCTCCCTTCCCCTCGGAACAATCCTCCTCGAATGTAATCTAGGATCACAAAGACAAGCCTTTTGATGTTGGAAGAAAATTTTCGCCAGATTCTTCTCTATAAATGGACACCTGAAACATAGAAATTTCCAACCTAAACATCTCGCAAGACGATATAAAGAGAGAGAGAGAGAGAGAGAGAGAGAGAGAGAGGTGAGAAAGGGAAGAGATAGAGAGAGAGGCAAGAGAGAAAGAGAAAGAGAGAGACAGGGAGAGAGGCGAGCAAAATTGAAGGATAAGCGAGAGAGAGATTTTATTTTTTATTTTTACCTATAAACTATTGCTATAAATTGTAAAATTCAAATTATAACAATTAATGGTAATTATTATTCAAACTATTGCTATTTATGAAATCTTTCCCCTTTTTGACTAAATAAACAAGGCCTTAGGGTCTCACCTAGCCATTTTTCTTAAAGGAATTGACTCCCAAATCTAATACTATATTAAAAACATAAAAACATTAGAAATGTTGATTGAATTTTTTCCCTTAATTAAAAGAATCTACGATAAATAAAATATTCATTTACTATTTTCTCCAAATAACTATTATTTAATTATTATTCTAATATTCAAGACTTTGAAATTAATTAAAATTATAACTATTAAATTTTTACTTGTTTGTAAGAGGTAAGAACTGCTAATTTTTAATACTTTAAAATTATCTAAAGTTTTGTGTTTTAAGTCTTTCTTTATTTTAATTCTAAGTGATATATATACATAGAAACACACACACATGTGTGTCTTTTTTTTTTAAATGTTTCATGTCATCTCAAGTCATTTGTTTTTCTTTCATATAGTTACTAAATCTTTACTTATTTGTATAAGATGTAAGAACTCTTAATATTTAGTATACTAAAATTGTCTAAAATTTTCCTTTTTAATTTTTTCTTTATTTGAATTATATTAAAAGTTCTAACATTTAAAACTTTAAAATCAATTACAAATTTGTTAACTTATAACAATCATTTTTTAAAATTAAACTAATAAATTATTCATCACAAATTTTTAAATCAGAACACGATAAAATAAATTAAATAGTATAACTTTATTTTTGCATTAATACGTTGAATGCTTTCTCCTTCTTTCTTTTATTTAAAAGAATTTTTGGGACTTAAAAAAAATATAGCAACACAACTTATTAAACTAAATTATTAAAAAAAATTAATAATTCTCATTTTCATCC
>JACEIK010005084.1:29438-41899 GCA_018107945.1 Datura stramonium | reverse complement strand
TATTTCTCACCCTCTTTAAATGTTAATTTGATGCTATTAGGACATAGCATGATTCAAGTGTGGGGTGAGGGAAATTTCAAGGGAAATTTTAATGAAATTTCGAAATTGTTATGCTTAACGATTTTTGGTGAATGTAATGCTTGTGAGAAATATTTGAATAATTTTAGTGAGTCAAGCAGGACTTCATCACCCGTTGGTTTTTCTTTTCGCTTCTTTTCCGACGGGGGGTCTTTGAACCGAAGAATAAAATTTTTTCTTTGTCTGTATATAATGTTTTTATTCATAGTTAGGGACTGTTTCCGACGATGGATGGATGATGACCGTCTTGAGGAAAATTAGTCAATAGGTTTTGGTTTGTGAACCCGTAGCTAGTTGATGGCTTGGTGTTCTTGTTATGTGCTATAAATGATTGTAAGATACAAGTGTGGTTAGTGTTGAAGCATGCAAGAAGTGTATAACTTTTTTTGAGACACTTAGGCTCTTGAATTTGACTCAATGTTATTGAAGTTTAATATTTAATTCTTGTGATTAGCTGAGTAAGAGTCTGCTGAATGTGTCTTATATTGAACATTTTCCATGAGTGTAAGGTTTTTGAGTATTTTGTGCTATTGTGGAGTGTCTAGAACTTGTCTGGTGTGTTTATGAAATAAAATGAACGATGTGGAGTGTAGGAAATGATTTGGGCATTTCTTTCAATGAACCTAAATGTTATCCCTCACTTTACCTACCTTGAATATTTAATCCTAGTTTGCCTCATTGAGCCTTGAGCCTATTCTTTGATAGCTACAACATAAGCTTAATCCTTTTTCTCTCATTAGCCTTGAATTTTATCCAAAACTCCTAAGCGCTTAAGGAAAAAATCCGAAAGAGTGAAGGAGTGAGAAAAATGAAAAAGAAGGAAAAGTAGCAGTTGTAAAAGTTGAGAAGGGTCAAGGGTAGTAGGGAGTAAGAAAATAAATTATTGAAAAGTTACTTATAGAACTCCTTACTAATAAGCTAAGAGTGCCTAAAGAAATGGGGAAACAAAAGAGAAGGAAAGCTAAAAAAAGATAAAGGTGAAGTAACGGAAGGGAAATTCGTAATGAGAGCGTGATTTATTAAAAGCGCTTAGGGAAGATAGTCACTATTACTGGCCAAAATAGTACCTACCCGTCCATTAGTTACATTACAACCCATTAAGTCCTACTTGATCTTACGTTCATACATCCTTAAATTAGTGGAGTAAAACACTAAGGGCAAGCTTATGGGTCATTACATGATGCATGTGAATTCTTTGTAGTGGCGTTATTCTATTCATTTACCCATACATGTTGTGATTTAAAAAATTTTGCATGTGAAAATGGGTAATACTCTTTTGTGAGGTCACATGTTGAATGAAGAGGATATAATTCATGTTGGATTTCTTGATCAGTTGATTTGCATGAGTTTGCCAAGATTGAGAGTCTATTCTTGAGGTTAAGAAGTCTTAACGGAGTTGTATTTCATTTCAATGATTAAATACGTGCATACTCTATTTAGCTTGCTATATTACACAATCGTACCGAGCATAGCGAATTATTTTGCTAAATTAGCTATGTGTGAGAGTCTCCATATGCATGAAATGTAAAAGGTTTGTTCGAGATGAACAACACTTTAGTGTGGGGTTGTGATCTCGGGCAAATATGCCCTTTGAGTGATGTTTATAACTTAATTTAGTCTTGTTTATCTAATTATTTATATACATTTTGATGTGATTTTATATATAGGTGAATACATGTATAACCAACATGATTAGTCCTTGCTTTGTAGGTTTAAATGAAGTTGGGAACTAATTTTTAAGTTGGTGAAGTAGAGGAATGGAGTCGAGAGCAATTTGCAAAAGTCGGCAAGGAGCATGCCTTAGCAAGAAGGCTGACGCCGAAGCGTGCCACGTTATGCGTGTACGCGCCAGCACCATGCCACGCCCATGCCAGGCACGAGAAGGCAGCATGCGAAGCGAGCATCTGCCTTGGCTTACCGTGCCACGCCGGGCGGCTCTGCGATACCCGGCGCCATGCCATCGCTGCATGAGCGGCGTGCCACGCCCGCCATCGTAGCAACCCTCGGCATCTTGGCATCTTGAGGCAATTTCCAGTGTACCTCCGCGTTACCTCCGTGTCCAAGGAGGAGATGGAAACATTGAGAATTGAGAAGAGGAAAATGATGAGGCCTTGGAAATGATAAGCAGCATGTTCATGGAGATAGAAATTTGAAGCTGAAGCTTGCTATGAATTGCAAGTAGCGGTTTTATACTTAATACTCATGTGGGACTACAAGGGGAAGATGAGAGTGAGTTCTTGAAACAAGCTCAACTGTTGGAAGCTCCCGAGAGTGTCCATGATTGTCTCACACGTATAGTCGATCCATTCTTGAAAAAAGAGATAAAGTACCTGCCATTTGACATTCATGAGGAGTTAGATAATAACGTGGAGAAGGTGTATAGAAATAAGAAAGTCAAGAAAAATGCAGTTTCGAGTTGAGGTGTATTGTACCCCCTTAAATCATTTTTCGACATTGAGTTTGGTTGAAAACCTGGGAGCTAGAGTCTACAAAATTTGTGGGGGAGAAAGATATAGAGGGGGAACAAGCCCTATATGTGCGAAATTTGCTGATTGACGAAGAATGACTTCCACTTACTTAAGGGCAATAAATACCAAAGCGACATCACATTTGTTCCTTCCATTTTTCCACACCCAGAGGAGCATAAGAAAATTAGAGAAGAAATTAGGGTGAGATTCATATCCTCAAGGTGGAGGAAAAGTGGTGAAACTTGATACGTAGATGCTCGAGTTAAAATTAGGCGCTGCTTGGGAGGTAACCCAAGGGTACCATGGGTACCATTTTAATTTACGGCATTTAAGTTGATTTTATTTAGTTTTCATCTTGTGTTTTTTGGTGTAAGAGATTAGCAGAGATGGACGGAAAGAGTCACAGTACCCGTGGAGGAGGAAGCTAACAAACATGAAAAGAGAGAAAAAGTATGGGGTCAAACACACACACTTGTGCGAGATGTAAAAAAGATAAACATGTTGTTAGCTAGGCCTAAAGGCCTCGGGGAGTATTTATCACCCTCTTTAAATGTTAATTTGATGTAAAGAGGATAACATAGATTCTAGTGTGGTGAAATTTCGTGAAATTTTTGAAATTTCAAAATTGTTGATCTTAACGATTTTTGGGAAGGTAATGCTTGTGAGAAAGATTTGAAAAATTTTTGTAGGCCAAGCGGGGGACTTCATCACCCGTTAGTTTTTCTTTTGGTTCTATTACGGCGAGGGTCTTTGAACCGAAGAATAAAGGCCCTTCTTTTTCTATATATAATGTTTTTAGTTATCGTTAGGAATTGTTTCCGACGATGGATGGATGACGACCGTCTTGAGGAAAATTAGTCAATAGGTTTTGGTTTTTGAACCCGTAGCTAGTTGATGGCTTGATGTTCTTGTTATGTGCTATAAATTATTGTAAGATACAAGTGTGGTTAGTTTTGAAGCATGCCCAAGTTTATAACTTTGTTTGAGACACTAGGCTCTTTTAATTTGACTCAATGTCATTGAAGTTTAATGTTAAATTCTCTTGATTAGTAAAGGCAAGAGTGTTGTTGAATGTGTCTTGAATTGAGCATGTTCCATGAGTGTAATGTTTTTGAGTATTTTGTGCTATTGTGGAGTTTCTAGAACTTGCCTGGTGTGTTTATGAAACGAAATGAAGGATGTGGAGTGTAGGAAATGATTTGGGCATTTCTTTGAATGAACCTAAATGTTATCCCTCACTTTACCTACCTTGAATATTTAATCTAGTTATCTTATTGATCCTTGAGCCTATTCTTTGATAGCTACAACATAAGATAAATCCTTTTTCTTTCATTAGCCTTGGGTGATAGCTCAAAGCGCTTGAGGAAAATCCGAAAGAGTGAAGGAGTGAGAAGAATGAAAAAGAAGGAAAAGTAGTAGTTGTAAAAGTTGAGAAGGGTCAAGGGTGCACTTGTTTGAAAACGGTTGAGTATTATTAGGGAGTAAGAAAGTAAATTAAAGAAAAGTTACTAATAGAAATCCTTACTAATAAGCTAAGAGTGCCTAAAGAAATGGAGAAACAAGAGGAGAAGGAAAGCTGAAAATAGATAAGGTGAAGTAAAAAGAAAGGAAGTTCGTAATGAGAGCGTGATGTATTAAAAGCGCTTAGGGAAGATAGTCACTATTACTGGCCAAAATAGTACCTACCCATCCCTTAGTTACATTACAACCATTAAGTCCTACTTGATCTTACGTTCGAGACATCCCTTAAATTAGTGGAGTAAAACACTTAAGGCAAAACATGGGTCATTACATGATGCATGTGAATTCTTTGTGAGAGTGAGTGTAATTCTATTCATTTACCCATACATGTTGTGATTTAAAAAAATTTTGCATGTGAAAATAGGTAATACTCTTGTTGTGAGGTCACATGTTGAATGAAGGATATAATTCATGTTAGATTTCTTGATCAGTTGATTTGCATGAGTTTGCCAAGATTGAGAGTCTATTCTTGAGTTAGAAGTCTTAACAGGAGTTGTATTTCATTTCAATGATTAATCGTGCATACTCTATTTTAGCTTGCTACCTTATGTAATCATTATAGCCGTAGCTTGAATTATTTTGCTAAATTAGCTATGTGTAAGTCTCCATATGCATGAAATGTAAAAAGTTTGTTCGAGGACGAACAAGACTTTAAGTGTGGGGTTGTGATCTCGGGCAAAATAGCACGCCCAAGTGATGCTTTATAACTTAATTTAGTCTTGTTTAGCTAATTAATTATATACATTTTGATTTGATTTTATATAAAGATGAATACATGTACTAACCAACATGATTAGTCCTTGTTTTGTAGGTTTAAATGAATTTGAGGAACTAATTTGTAAGTTGGTGACGTAGAGGAATGGAGTCGGAGCAATTTGCCAAAGTCGGCAAGGCATGCCTTGGCAAGGGTGACGCGCCAGGCAGCGTGCTACGCCCATGCCGAGCGAGAGAAGCGGCATGTAGGCAAGCATCTGCGCATAGCCGTGCCACGCCCGAGCGTCTACTTGTATGACGCCATTCCTCCTTGTACATGGCGGCATGCCACGCCCGGCCATCGCGGCAGCCCTCGCTTGGAATCTTGAGGCAATTTCCCATGTGCCTCGCGTTACCTCCGTGTCATGGAGGATATGGAACCGTTCGAGTGAAAAGAGGAAAATGGAGAGGCCTTGGAAATGATAAGAAACAAGTTTATGGAGATGAGGGCTGAAGCTAAAGCTTGCTATGAATTGCAAGTAGCAGTTTATGCAATACTCGGGAAGGACTACAAGGTGAAGATGAGAGTGAGTTCTTGAAACAAGCTTATATGTTGGAAGCTCCGGAGAGTCTCCATGATTGTCTCACACGTATAGCCGATCCATTCTTGAAAGAAAAGATAGAGTACCTACCATTTGACATTCATGAGGAGTTAGATGTTAATGTGGAGAAGGTGTATACAAGTGAGAAAGTCAAGCAAAATGCGGTTTGAGTTGAGGTGTATTGTACCCCACTCGAATAATTTTTCGACATTGAGTTTGGTTGACAACCTAGAACTAGAGTCTTCCAAAATTTGTGGAGAAAGATATAGAGGGGAACAAGCCCCATATATTCTTAAATTTGTTGATTCTGAAAGAAAATTACTTCACTTACTTAAGGGCCAATAAATGCCAAGGCGACATCTACTGCTTGGTCCTTTCATTTTTCTCTACCACCCGGGAGCATAAGAGAAAATTAGAGAAGAAATTAGGGAGGTAGGGTCATATCCTCAAGGTGGAGAAATAGTGGTTAAACTTGATACGTCGTGCGAGAGTAAAGTAGGCAACGCGGGAGGCAACCCATGGGTACCATAGGTACCATTTTAATTTCTAGCATTTAAATTGATTTTATTTATTTTTCATCTTTGTTTTTGGTTGAAAGTTAAGCACTGATGGAGGGAAGTCTGAGTACCCGTGGAGGAGGAAGCTAACAAGCATGGAAGAGAAAAAGTATGGGGTCAAACACACACTTGTGCGGATGTAAAAGATAAACATGTTGTTAGCTAGGCCTAAAGGCTCATCGAAATATTTCTCACCCTCTTTAAATGTTAATTTGATGCTTTAGGACATAGCATGATTCAAGTGTGGGGTGAAATTTCCCACAGGAAATTTTTGAAATTTCAAAATTGTTATGCTTAACGATTTTGGTGAATGTATGCTTGTGAGAAATATTTGATAATTTTATGAGTCAGCGAGGACTTCCATCACCCGTTGGTTTTCTTTTCGGTTCTTTTTCCGATGGGAGTCTTTGAACTGGAGAATAAGAATTTTCTTTGAAGCTGTATATAATGTTTTTGTTCACAGATTAGGGGCGCTTCCGGCGATGGATGGATGACGACCATCTTGGTAAAATTAGTCAATAGGTTTTGGTTTTGAACCCATAGCTAGTTGTTGGCTTGATACTCTTGTTATGTACTATAAATTGTGTAAGATACAAATGTGGTTAGTTTTGAAGCATGCAAGAAGTGTATAACTTTGTTTGAGACACTTAGGCTCTTGAATTTGACTCAATGTGATTGAAGTTTTAATGTTAAATTCTCTTGATTAGGCGAGAGTAAGAGTGCATTTGAATGTGTCTTGGAGTGAGCATGTTCCATGAGTGTAATGTTTTTGAAGTATTTTGTGCCATGTAATTTCTAGAACTTGTCTGGTGTGTTTATGAAAACGAAATGAAGGATGTGGAGTGTAAGGAAATGATTTAGGCATTTTCTTTGAATGAACCTAAACTTTATCCTCACTTCATTGAATATTTAATCTAGTTAGCCTCATTGAGCCTTGAGCCTATTCTTTGATATCTACAACATAAGCTTAATCTTTTCTCTTTCATTAGTGTTTGATCAAAAACTCCTAAGCGCTTAAGGAAAAAATCCAAAAGAGTGAAGGAGTGAGAAGAATGAAAAAATGCTTGATTGTAAAGTCGAAGGGTCAAGGGTGCACTTGTTTAGAAACGGTTGGTATTAGTAGGAGTAAGAAAATAAATTAATGAAAAGTTAGTTATATAGAACTCTTTGCTAATAAGCTAAGACTGCCTAAAGAAATGCGGAAACAAAATAGGAGAAGGAAAGGCTGAAAAGAGATAAAGGTGAACTAATAGAAGGGAAGTTAAGTTGTGAAATGATGTATTAAAAGCGCTTAGGAAGATAGTCACTATTACTGGCCATAATAGTACCTACCCGTCCCATGGGCAGATTTACATTACAACCATTAAGTCCTTCTTGATCTTAAGTTCGTACATCCTTAGTAGTGGAAGTAAACACTAAGGAGCAACTTATGGTCATTACATGGTATGTGAATTCTTTGTGAGTGAGTGTAATTCTATTCATTTACCCATACATGTTAGTGATTTAAAAAAAAAATTTTGCAAGTGAAAATGGGTAATACTCTTGTTGTGAGGGCACATGTTGAATGAAGGAGATAATTCATGTTGTATTTCTTGATCAGTTTATTTGCATGAGTTTTCCAAGATTGAGGTAGATTCTTGGTTAAGAAGTCTTAACGAGTTGTATTACATTTCAATGATTAAATCGTGCATGCTCTATTTTAGCTTGCTATCTTACTCAATCATTATAGCCGTAGCTTGAATTATTTTGCTAAATTAGCTGTGTGAGTCTCCGTATGCATGAAATGTAAAAAGGTTTGTTCGAGACGAACAAGACTTTAAGTGTGGGGTTGTGATCTCGGGGCAAAATAGCATGCCCAGTGATGCTTTATAACTTAATTTAGTATTGTTTAGCTAATTAATTATATACATTTTCATGTGATTTTATATAAAGGTGAATATATGCCAATAACCAACATGATTAGTCCTTGTTTTGTAGGTTTTAATGAATTTGAGGAACTAATTCATAAGTTAGTGAAGTAGAGGAATGGAGTCGGGAGCAATTGGCAAGAGAGTCGGCAAGGAGCATGCCTTGGATGGGCGGCCGCGCTAGGCAGCGTGCCACGCTGTGCATGTGCCACGCCCAGCACGTGCCACGCCCACACCATGCCGCGGCAAGCCTTCGAGCATGCATCTGTGCGCCCGGCACGGTGCCATGCCGGCGTGCGCTCGGCGCCCATCGCCATCGCTGCATGAGCGGCGTGCCACACCAAACCATCGCGGAAACCCTCTCGGCATCTAGAGGCAATTTAAAATTTGCCTCACGTTACCTCCGTGTCATAGGCCCGGTGCTCCGTGATACACTCCATGACACGGAGCCATTCGAGGACAAGCTTAATTTGCTTACGATTCTCATTTACTATAAATAGGTCCTTAGCTCTAAAATTATTTTTCACGATTTTATTCTTTAAAACCACCTATGAGTGAAGGGAGAATTGGAGAACTCACCTAGGGTTCATCAATTTCATCTTCTCCTCTACCAATTCTTGTAAGATGTTACTTTAATGGCCTTGTAATTATGCGAACATGAATGGCTAAAACCCTTCCTCTAGGAGTTGGCCATGATTATGATTGTGTTTATGAAATTGTGATTGGAATTAAGTTATTTATTGTTGTTTTGTCTTGCATTATTAATTATTGGTGTATTTAATGATTGATCACCATGAAAATACGTTAAACTTAGGCAAATGCTTGAAAAGCATATACCTAGGCCAAAAACAAGAGAATGTAGGGAGCATGTTTGTATCCCGCGATATAATTTGTGTTAGGATAGAAATATACCTAATACCTTGCTTGGTTGATAAAGCGGGGGAGGAGTTGAGGCACCAACTTAGAATTATCACATCACCACTCAAAAGTTGTGTAGATAAGTTGAGGCGAATGATTAGAAATGCGAGTCCCCTAATCATATCCACGTAAACCACATCCACGTAGTTAATTGCCCACGAACTAGAATTAGCATCTCGCTCACAATGTAGTAGTGAGGCTAGTTTGTCGTGTTTAGAGGCTCGAAAGGACATGAACATGCAATTCTAATTATGTAAGACAACAATTGATAGTTTTCGTACTAAACCATTGCGAACAAGCGTAGCGCACTTGATTATCGGCTTTACTCTATGTGGCTCCTTGAGTGAATTCAAGTATTTCGTTGACCATAGTGGACTTAATTAAACATCGAAAAAGTCTACATCAACACTTTTGAAAGTTAATATCACACTTGAACTCGATAGTTAGCTGAATTGGTCAAGTTCCTGTGGGTTCGACATGCGTCTCTTAAAAGGGCCACTATATTACTTGGCATACCTGTACACTTGCGGGAGAGCAACACATACATAGTTTGAAGTCGAACATGGGAGTCTTGACTCCAAACATATCATAAGTTGCGGTGGTCTTGACTCCAAAACATATGATATGTTGATCTTGCTCGACCTTGGCCCAAATAATGAAAACATACTTAACATGTGTTGGCTTGCCCAAATCTAAAAATCATGCATACTTGAAATAGACTTCAGAAGTGAAAATCATAAATTTATACATGGGTAATTTATAAACATTCATTCATACTACATATCTCATCTTACTTGTAATCATAAATCATAAACTAGACTTTTAATGAAACTTGCATAATTGGACATAATTTTCACAAAACTTAAAATCATGAATTTATAATCAATTTGTATATAAAATCTGCCCATAAATCTTAAAACATGCTTTGGAATATGAGGGAAATTGACCCATAGACATATCATAGAAAATTTCATAAAATGGATTAAAACCCTGGATTAAAACCCCTATAAGATCTTAAACTTTAATAAAGACTTGAAGTATTGAACTTAAGGAGAAAATTGAACATGAGAGTGAAACGAGACTCTCATTCATAGCCCTACATACCTAGGTAAACTAGTTCTCAACTTGTCTTTGAAAGCCCAAGAGAATTAGGGAAGAATTGAAAGAATTCTAGATTGATCTTCCAAGGGAATCAAATCTTTGCATACATGGGAAAGACTAATGACTTGATATATGCTAAAACATCTTAAAACACTCCTTTCAAGGCTTAAAACGATATAGTTTAGGACTTAGGAGCTTAGGATTTATGAAAATGCTCTTACTAAATTGCCTGGAAAAGTGATCATGTCAGTTCCAATGAGGGACTTAACGAGTCGTTGTGTCCACATATGACTTGTAGTCCTCACTCCTTGCCACTACTGGAATCTCCCTTGCAATCTGAACTTCCCAACCAACGGAGGACTCAACGGGTCGTTAGATGGAACGACGACTTGTCTCATGCACTTGTTGTCACCACTAGAAGTTCCATCCTCCTTTCTCAACCACCCTACCAACAATTTTAACAACCCGAAAGTTTCTAAGAACAGTTCCCAGATTTAAAGAAATAAATCAGTTGGAAAGTGAGAATATATGCCTCAGAAGGGGTCGTGGAATGACTCGTTAGGTGACCTCACGGGTCGTGGTTAGACCCGTGAGGAGCAGTCAAGAGGTGAAGCTAGGTTCAGTGGCAACGAACGACCCAACGAGTCATTAGGTAGATGAAGACTCATTAGGTTGGCCATCGGGTGGAGACTAGATATCAAATATGGTGTCCCGAGTCAGTGGTGAGCACGGAAGAGCAGACGAGTGGTCGTGCACTTGCCGACTCGTCGAGTGACCCGTGGGGGGGAGAAGAGCAGAAACAGGAAAGGAATCCAGTGTACTCCATAAATTTTCCCACGAGTCGTTGCCAACCCCACGACTCGTGGAGTGCCTCGTGGGGACTGGTAAGGTGGATTTTTCCTGCGAATTTTCAGGGGTATTTTCGTAAAATCCTATGCTTCTAACTCCTAAACTACGTCATTGAGTATTATATGGGACGTTTTTAAGGGGTTCTTCTAGCCTAATCCCTTATTACTTCATAATACCCTCTTAAACTCTTTTTCCTTCTCTCTCTCAAGACTCAAGAATTTATCAAGGGTTTTTTCAAGAGCTTCAAGGTTCAATTTCAAGTGGGGATTTCTCCTAATCAGGTATGTGGGTTTTTAACAAGGATTTTCTTTTATCCTTATGCTCCAAAATGCTTTACTAAAACCCCATATCAATTAATACTAGAAAGCATGTTCTAGGGTTTCAAATTATGCATGGATCCTCATATGTTTTCCTTAAATTCCAAGAATCATCATGGGTAATGATAGAGTGTATTTATGAAATTACTTGCACCTCTTGAAATAAGTGTATGATATGTGAATAGCATGAATATGAGAATTTTACCAAAGATAGTCTACAATTTAAAATGGGTTTTCATCAATTGTTCATACACCCTTACCATGAAATTGTAACCATGTTCAAAGTATGTATGTAGATGATATGGGTCCCCGCAATTCTAGAGAATATGATGTTTTATATGTGTTGGAACATGATTGTAATTTGTGGGCTTGATGGATGTGAATTATATATATGATTTTACTATGAATTTGGATAAGTGTAAAAGCATGACTTTCACATAAGAAACTTAAATGAAATTGGGGCTTACTTTATATGTTACGAATATGAGACTTAAATATCGTGGATGTGTTTGAAGTATAATTTGATCTTGTTAATGCTTAATGAAAGTAGAATGTATGAATTAAGTGATGATATGAAATATGATGATATGAGTTATGATTATATGAATTACGATGTTAGAAGTGTGAGGATGATCCTTCAGACCTTTGGGCTTGTCGTTAGTATAAAGTAGCCCTAATCAATCCTAAATGTTTCAGAATGATTTTCAGTATGATGTAAACAGTTGAATGCTCATGTCTCAGATTAGCTTAAGTGACTTAGACTAAAAGAATGACGTTAGACCAGTGAACCCCATTTTCTATTATTTAGGGACTTTCCATAGTCGAGAATGTTTCCCTTAGCGATGTCAAGGACTCTTCATAGTCGAGAATGCTCCCCTTAGCTAGTCAGGGACTCTCCATAGTTGAGAATGTTTCCCTTAGTCAGTCAGGGACTCTCCATAGTAGAGAATGTCTCCCTTAGTTTATGATATCAGTTCAATTCAGCTCTATATATACTCAGATTGCAGTTAAATCAGTTTAGAAAGATTCATTCTCTATTATCAATAGATGGCCAGTGCAGTGCATGATAGTAGTTATAACTTCAGTTTTCAGTATATGTACAGTATGACCCCTATGCATCAGTTGATTATACTTCACTAAATGTTTTCTCATAAAGGCTTCATGTTAATACATATGTACATCTCATACAGGATCATTATATTCAATTCAGTTGAATGTTCAGTGATGTATTCAGTCTATTTTTGCCTTGTATACTTGCATGTTTTAGTCATTTATGCTTCCCGCATGCTCGGTACATTCCAAGTACTGACCGCATACTTTACGTGATATATTGTTTCATGATATAGATTCAGGTTTCCAGGCTTAGCCACGTCGTTAGATACGCTCCATTACCATCTCAGCCTCCCGGGCCTTTTTCTAGCATGTATGGCATTCTAAAACTCTTAACCAA
>JACEIK010005083.1:77705-118328 GCA_018107945.1 Datura stramonium | reverse complement strand
CTATCCTCGTCTGTCATTTATATTTTGATTACTAAAATTGCACGAGTCTACCACTCCGAGTAAATTTCAGTTAGCCTCTTTATTTGAAAAACTTTCTTTTACTTTATATGAATTATTATGGAATCCCCTCGACATAAAAGTCATTTAGAAAAACAAGTCGTGGTTGAATAGCCCTAAATTATCATTGCTTTTGAAAAATGGCTTAGGAAGAGTTTTTATGTTTGTATGAAGTGATCTAGCATTAAAGAAATTAAGGAATAAGCAGTTGAAACTTGAAATATGTCAAGTTCCCTTCTTTTTTTTTCCCCTCTATGAAGGCTCTCCGTTACATAAAGGCACAATAAGAACATTTCTCCATAAATAATTCATTTTAAACAGCTGCTATAGCACCATTGACATCGTCATCGGATTCATGAACAACCATTACATCACTGTTAAGTTAGAAGAGTCCACCGATAGTCTAGGGACCAGGTTCCTAAACTTATATCACACGGATGCATGTCAAGTAATACAGAACCAAAGTAAATAAGAAGACAAGTTTTTCACGTAGAAAACCTCCTTGTTCAAGAGAGGAAAAAACCACGACCTACCTCGTAGGATTTAACAATCATCTTCACTAAATCACTGAGCAAAGGATGATTACAGATTCAAAACACCCCTAGGATTAAACTCTTAATCCCCAACTCCCTTGAAGCAACTCTACTACAAGGTTTGTAATGCAATAACTCTACTGCACCTTCTCAACAGGCTAACTCTAGCCAGTACTACACCGCTAACTCTAGCTATTCACTCAACTAACTCTAGTTGAAGAACACTCCCATAAGTGTAAGAACAATTACAAAAGAAAATACCTACGCAGACTTCATATTGAAGAGTAGGTGTACATTCAAAATCAAAACACTTACTAAAAGCAAAAAGACCGAAGGAATAATCAAGTTCTCTTTTCATCAAAACGTCTTGTTGCTTTCAGAGATATTGTTCTTGTTCTTCACGACGGCTGAGCAGAGAGCAAGGAAAGAGAAGATTTTTTTTCTAATTCCAAAAACTAGGTTTTGAAAAGATGTCCCAAAGAGATAAGTATGAGAGAGCAAAACCGATGGTGAAATTCTATTGGTTGAGTACACTGGCCTTCTGCCATGTTGTGGCGCCTTTGCAGCACATTTGCAGTCCCACTCGCAGAAAGAAAATAGTACACCTTTTACGGCTGTAATTTTTGTCTGCTGTCACATACTCATAACATATCTGAACCTGGTCCCTGCATAGTTTGTCTATCATCAAAACAAATGATCAAGGATACTACAATCACGAAATAGGAGCTTAAGATATGGAAAGAACTCTTGGAAGCATGGGCAAGTCGATCAGTTAAACGCTCATCAAGTCAAAAGCAATGCATGTTTTGTGCTGGTATCTTTGGCTGAAGAGAGTGAAGATGGTGCAATACGCCCCAGCAGCATCCCCTGCTTCAATAGCTTCCCTTAAATGTGCTGTGATTTTTTGCATCAGCCTCTTCAAAGTTAGCTTCATCTACGAGAATGGTTGCTCCGCAGGAAGCTTTAACCAGTTCTGGACAAGGCCTAGGGTAACCAGAGTAAATAATCTTGCAACCTAGTATTCTTCTTCCCGGTAACACCAGTCCTATCAGCATACTTCAGCACAACTCCATAAGCTTTCGCAAGTTTTGCCTATATTTTATTTGGCATGTCAGCATTTGATAAAGAGGTTCTTGTACTTGAAAACTTTTACCAATTTATGCAACTAAAAACAATTTAAGAAGGTCGCAAGTTCATTTACAAATTAAACAACAATGAAAGCAACATAAAATTTGTGTTCATGAACCATGAAACATATTTCAGTTGAGCAAAAAGAAAGCCACAGCCACAGCATAACTATGATCTAGAAGTAAAAGCATTTCTCTCAAGGCGTAAACATAGCAAGGAATTATAAAGAAGAATAAAAATTGACAACAATAAGCTCCACCAAGAAAAAAGAAGAAGTCATCAATCATCCCTTAAACGAACTTTCCTAACCATTGCATACTAAGAAACGGGACAAGTATGTTCTTAATGCTTTACTTTGGAGAGAAAGGGACAAGAGAAATGGGAAAAAAGAATAAGATAGAAAGACGTTTAGGTTGGAAATTGATCTATATAACTGGACAATTCCGTTCTCTGACACCCCGCAGAAAGAAATCTTAAGTAATCATGTTAAAGAGAAGAGAAAAATCTTTAATGAATGCAATGAATGTTCACAGAGGCTAGGAAGCGGAGGTGAAAAGAAAATCAAGTCTTGGCATGATAGTTCCACTATTTTGTTTCTGTTATTTGTGCTCGTCTATGTCGGTGTAACGAATGACTCATAAAGAATATCTATAGACAAAAACAAAAGAGTAAAGCTAATTAGTTCAAGTAAAAAGGATGGAACCACAGAGAACATACGGATGAAAATGACAAGGTTTTCAATGACATTTCAACATAGCAAGCAATTATGCAAAAGAATTTCCCAAGTTCTAATTAAAACTAATAATTGTCATGGTAGAGCAGCACGAAAATCACAAGAGAAACATAGATTGAGAAATAGTAAAGCGGAAAAAAGAAATTAATATTACCCAGAAAGGAATAGGGCGATAGCTTTTTCAACACAGAGAACCACCGAGCCTTTGTTCACTATATTATTTGTTGTAACTTTAAGCCATCCCAAGTTTCAATCGGGCCGGTATAATAGTTTTGGAAAAAAAAGAAAATAGAGTAAATATTTAGTTGAAAAAATATAGTTAAACATTACATTAAACATAAAATTGACATCGTATAAAAATTGTAATTAGAAATAGTTAAAGTAATCTTATAATCTCCGATATAAATTTATGCTCAAGTCTTTAGGAGATCACTTGTCCCAAACTTTAAAAGGAGGGCAACTAAGAGCTGAGAAATAAATGTAGCATTCTTGTCTATCAATTATAGTTTCCCACGTTAATAACTAGTAAAGCAGCTTCTACCATTTTACAGAAGAAATTATCAACACTCTCACTAGTTCAGGGGAAAAGATCTGTAGTAGAAAAACCTTGCAATTAGACTTTAAGGAACCTGTCAAACCAATTGCTCGCTTCCTGTACCATCAATGGAGTCATTTGATGTCCAATGCCAGCTTGGGCTATCAGCTGAAATGTTAGAAAGAACAAAATTTTCAGAGATGGCAAAAGAACTGGCCACCTAAACTGGAAAAAGAAATGATATGTACAAACATTAACGTCTTCAACTTCCTGCTACTTTTGCCATCTTGAATAACTTTCAAGCATGAGTCAACTACCAGAATTTAATACTAATAAGAAGTAATGTTTTCAAAAATTAACATTAAAATTCAAAATCTTCTGGTCTGGTGAGAAGAAAATTTTGGTAGAATCCGGCACTTCCATGAGTAATTCAGCTCAAATGGCAAAGTGACAAACATAAATATCACTCATCAGATAGCACAAACTGAAAATTCAGGAAGAATAAAGACTTAAATTTAAAGTACCAAAATGAAGAGATGGGATACAAGTTGGTAAACTGAAATAGGAAGACACGCCAATGGCATAAAAACATCTGGACTCACGTTACTTGTTGCTTGATATTAGCTATCAGTACATGCATGTGTGCCTGTGACTCTTTTTTTTAGACCGTGCTCTATAGAGAAATGGGGAGACAGGCGATAGGATTAAAAAATTTAAAAGGTCATTCAAAGATTAAAGAAAAATGTATAACATTGTTCTTTCATAATCAGCAATTGAGACAATCAAACCACAATTTGTTTACTTCTTATTTCTCCCTTTTCAGCTCTTAAAATCAAATTAACTGATGGTGAAGAAAGGAGAACAAGCTTTCTTTGTTCTCCTGAAAAAGAAGGGTGGCAGTGAAGGATAACTTTATACCTTGAAATTAAGTGGACAGTCAGCATCTGCATAAGCCTTATGGGCTCTTGACTTTGGAATATCCAGGCCAGCAATAGGACAACGAGGATCTTCCTCTCCTACATATCCCAAATGTAGAGTTATTTGAACAAATTTGAAATGGCACATACATTCTGACAATTTATGTGTACTAAATGGTGACGGCATGAAATATCACAAACCATATGAATGAATAGATCATACCATTTAAAATCAGCAAAGGGCGTGGTGCAATGACCGGTACTGTGTATGGTGAATCAAATTGAGATGCCAAACCTGGAGCAATTCTGTCCCAGACCTTGTCACATATTCTAATTAACATCAAACAGAAGTCTTTGTTTGATGAATATTATCGTGAGAAGTTAAACAACTTCTAATGCTACATTTTGGAAACTAATTACTATAACAATATACAATTTTTATTTAGAAATTAAAAGCTGCTTTGACACCAGTCTAACTTGACGGTCACTTGATACCATCATCTTTCAGACTACTACACATTCAACTTTTTCTTAACTATAGGCTGATCTACCTTTACAGCTTCTCAAATACAGTACTGGTTGATAAGACTGTAGCAGAGGCCTCCCTTAATTTATTTCACGATGGGAATTTATCTACTAAGAATGGGGTCATTATAGATAGTTTTCCTATTGGCTCAAGAAACTTATTGCAGATTGATGAAGGAAAAATGAAGTAGAACAGGGAGATTTTACAATATAGCAAACTAGATGGATAAGGTTATATAGAAGTTATGGGTGCACCAACAAAAACTTCCGATGACTTTTGGTGTCATAAATTTAGATGTCCTCAACAGCATGAGCACCAGTTTTGTTTTGTAAACTAGTAGAAAATATGAGAGTTCCACTAAAGAAGGATGAGTCTATGCCTCGCCTTATTTATACATCAACTAAACCTCTCAGAATATTCAAACAATGTGAGATCTCATTTTCTACTGGTTACTTCACAAAGTAGTAAAATCAATGAGAGTTCCTCCAAAGAAGGATGTGCCTCACCTTATTTATACGTCAGCTAAACATCTAAGAACAAATCTGAAAAAATGTGAGATCTCATTTTTCTTCTGGTTACTCAATAGTCCTCGTTCCTTCCACGAGAACTTGCATAAACAGATTCAATTTCGCTGTTATCGCTCACTTTTCCCCTAAAACGATCATGGATGTTTAGAGAGTTTCTGGCGAAAAGTCTAGATCAACTGAAAAATAGGAGCATTTTTTTCCTTTTCTGTTGACTACAAATTTCAAAGGCTGAAACTAGTGCATGCAGCCACAGGCCTGCTCTTAAGAAACTTACTTGAACAAATCTAGAGTTAATTTTACTCTTGCACTTTCTTTTGGTGATGAGAAACAAGATATGATTGTACTTAATCCCCAGCACTTTAACATTATTTTTATTTAAAGAATGAAGCAACTTGAATAAACTGAAACAGAAGCTGCACGAACACAATGATCATGTCACTTGCTAGACATGCAAAAAGGCCAGAAAGGGTACAAGAAGCATGAAATCCTGACCTTCTGAACCACTTCTTTATCAATTTCATTCTTGCCTAAATCAGAACGTGCTTCTGAAATCACAAACAAATGACATCTCCAGTAAGTTAAAGCCCACATAAACAACACTAATGAGCAGCTGTAAAACTAATGACAAGTTAAACTGGTTTGTGTCACCTTCAAACACAGCCTTGATACTGTCGACTCTTGCCTGCCATTGATCATGCTCGATAGCCCACTGGAATCCCTGCAACCTCATCACAAGATCTCCTATTGGTATATCTGTAACTCTTCCTTTATCTTCACGCTGTCTAATATTCAAGTAAGGGTCCTGAACTCCGATTGTAGGAACAACCACTGCATAGCGAGTGTTGGCAAATGCAGCAAACCATGCATGCATACCTGCAACACAGAACATATATGAACTCCACGTGTTTAAGGAACAGTTAGATATTGAATGTAAAGTGACTAGCCTAACCTCCAAGTGATTCACCAGTAATTCCTATCCTTGACGAGTCGATATCTTCCCTCTCTGTTAGATAATCAGCCAGTTTTATCAAGTCCCAGACCTTCAAAATATTCTCAAAGGCTAGATATTAGATAATACACGCAGTGATTTGACACTGAAAAATTGAACTTTATCAACAACAAATCTCCATTTCCTTACTGTATCATATATGAAAGGCATTGTATCACCTTTTTTCCATGACGATATAAGGGCCTGTATTGTGAAAAAAAGCAGTCAGGCTGATCAACTCAATCAATTAGTTGCATCAAAACATTCCAGGTGAAGAAAATAGTACGGCAAGTCTTCCTCCTTAATATATAATAATAGGATATTAAGTACTCCATGATGTACAGAAGAGTTCCTCTGCGAAGAACTTCTATAGGCGCAACAAATTGGATCCTTCAAGACAAAAGGCCAAAGGTTTTGCTACTAAATGTAGAATAATTGTACATAAGGCATATTTGGTTTGGCTTATGGCTTATAATTCTAACTTATGATTTTTGACTTATTTTTGTTATTTTTGGCTTAAAAATAAGTGCTTGAAAGTACTTTTTAAACTTACCCAAACACTAAAAAAGTGCTTAAAAGCACTTAAAATAAGTCAATCCAAATAGGCTCTAGTATAAAGTTGGGACAACTGGCCCATGGTCTATTGTTCATGGATGTACTTTTTTGTATGAGAAGATAACCAGGAGTAAAATGAAGCAAAGAGAAAATGCTTTGTTCTTACATCACGATATGTTGTAGTATTGGTGGCACGTTCTCCATGGTATCGAGAATCAATTGCTACAGCTATGTATCCCCTTGAAGCATATGCCTGAAGCCAAAAAGAAAAAGAGATAATCATACATAAAATTGTCCTTGTTTCTCTGCTCCATGGTAATATGGGGAGTACTTTTAAGAAAACAGAATATCACCTGAAGCAATGGCCGTAACCACTCTTTACATTTGTTTGTACTATGCAGGAATACAATAGCTGGCCTCTTCTTCTTATCGGTTTCCTTCATGCTCAATACCAAGACGGGCAACCGCCCTTGCTCTCCTTCCTGGAGACAGTGAGTTTATACTCAATACTTATAGCTGGAGACATTGAGAACATACTTCTGAAAAATGAGTATTCCCGCATTTATCTTCATCTAATTAATCTGATTCTTTTTGTAATGGAAGAATTATAATTGATTCAGTCACTTCATTGGACTTCTTACTTTCAGTCTTTTGTTGTTGTTGTTGTTGATAAAGGTAAACTTACTATCAGTCTTTTTAAATTATCGCAGAACCATTGACACTCTTAATTCACTTTTCAAACACCATAGAAGCAATCCCGTCCAAATATAGTGAAATGAATAGTGAGGATTCATGTAGCCGACCCTAAATTGGACAGAGATTGAAGCTTAGTTTCTTAAAGCATAGTCGTTTTTGTTTTATAGAGATAATCCAGTTGACACAATAGTACTCTTCTTTAGACTTCATACATAAGAGATGTTGGAACTGCAAGCAAATAACAGGTAAAAAAGTTTATCTCCTATCCCAACTAATACCAGTAAGGGATCAAGGCATTATATTCTATCTCTCTAGGTATACTTTTTTCCTACACATTAGGGGAGGGAGGAAAGGGGAACACTGATTATTTCTACTTTCAGTTACACTTGATGGGGAAAAAGGGCAAGATTAAAATATATTCAAAAAGACTGTTACCTTCTCTCAATTCTGTGGATAAGTAGAAACTATTTGCATTTTTGAGAAGACATGAGAAGAAAATATATCTGTTTAGCTATTAAGTATCTTTTCTTGTGAATGGAACATGTCAAATGTATATAGTAATCTGTAGACTGATCAATGTAATGAAAATATAGAAATCATATAACCTCTGTGGTCAAGTAGAAATTTTGCTCCTGAAGAAGTTCCTTCATATTGGGAATATCTTCCTTAGGACAAGATGCCATTACGTGTATTGACAAGTATCGCCTGTCAAATGGCACCAAAAAATGTGCAGAAACAAAAATATAAAGCTTGTGAAGGAGTTGTATGACCTCACTGAATATTGGCTTTGGAAATTCCTGATATAATGGATCATTCACAGGTTTTCCAGGTATCACACAGAGTAGAACTGGAAGGAACTACACATAGGAAAACAAGTTCTTTGATTAGTCTCAGGGAAGTAAGACAAGAATCCACCAAGTCTACCAAATAGGGAAAAAACAAATCAATCTCAACAATCGACGTGTATAGTTGAAATAAGGAAATCTAGTAGCAGAGTAATGTTGTTGGGTTAAGTGGCTATGCGTCTTCAGACTACGCAACTTTTGAAAAAGTATGGAAGAAACACTCACAACACAACCATATAGCCCGACTTTTACTTTGTCTATATCATCAATCTAATTCACTAATCACACGCCATCTGGAAATCCCTTCTTTAACATCCAAAAATAGCGAGAATATTGTGTTAAGTTACTACAGTGCAATTCTCCATGAACCACCTGAGCAGCTGAAAAAGTGGAGCACCATTTGACGTCCCCCTACTCTGTCAATCACAACCATCTCGTCTATTCTATTCTCGAAAGCATGTAGACAAAAGTCCCTTTTTTCAGAATGTCTTGCTTTCAGGCCTCCACGGCCGTCCAGGAAAAATATTTATACACAATTCTGAAAAGTTGAAACTTAAAAAGAAGTATCACAAGTTTGATACAATCCATGCCAAAAAGAAATAAACAACAAATGCAATCTGGGGCAGAGCAAAGTAAGGCCAACTTCAGCAAAAATTACAGTGTTTATATATGAATAAAATTATTTGTTTCAATATGTGTGTGTATTAAATGTTGAATCACCTTTGAATTCTTGGTGTGTTTACTTCTTTCATGTTTTAAACCCCTTCAGCAAAAATCTTAGCTCCGCCTACTGAAAGCAAGTAGAGCACACCATCACTTTGCCTCCCTAACAATAAATAAACAACAGATAAATAAACAACAGATACAACTACTACCAGTAGAGATTGATGCAGTTATTACAGAAAGAGTGAGAATTGTTCTTTAAATTTATAATAAAAGAAAATAAATTTGGCGGACTATAACTGTGAGCGGATCTACGTGGTAGCGTGAGGGTGTTGTTAGCCCATAATCAAGTAGCGTATTGGGCCTTAGGTTTTAGGTAGTCCTATGAGCATTAGGATTTTAGGGTAGTCCTCCCATGGGCATTAGTATTTTAGGTAGTCCTATGGGCATTAGGGCTTTAGTTTACGCTACATGAGCACCCCTTCCCCATTCTGCATCATCAGATTCAATTCTCGCCAAATTTTTGATTCTTTCTTTCTTGTTCTTCAATAAAACCTCTTGTTATATATCAACATGGTATCGTAGCCAAAATAAATCGATTCTTCCTCTACTTGTAAATAATCACCAATTTTCGAGTTGATGTTCTCCGTGTTTGATGCTTCCGCTAAATTGCTGGTTTGGTTTGCTTTCACCCGCGTTGTCTGATTGTCGTTGTTGGTTTGGTTTGATTTGGACGCCGTCGTTGGTTTGTTTTATTTTTTTGACTAGGGTATTTTGTTCTTATCGTTGCTGGGGTTGCTTATCTTGTTGTATTCACTTTGCTTTTGTCAATATGGTCGAGTGACGATTCTCTCCAATCCATTAACACTCACCAGATGGCAAAAATTATGCGTATCGGAGTTATGTCATGAAGAATTTTCTTCGTGGCAAAAACATGTGGGGCTATGTTAGTGGGGGTTAAATCCAAACCCAAGGGACGGTGGTCGAGGGACTTTGTATCGTCGCTGGGATTTACGGAAACTCCGCTAACTCCAAGGTTATCACTTGACATAACTCAAGAATCGTGCCAATTGGTGTGCAATTGGCTAAATATGACACGCTTAAAGAAACTGGGATCACTTGGAGAGACCGTACCCGCCCACTCTCGCCCCAGCATCACTAGAATACGATATTTGCAGCTCTTCAACAATGCTATGAGCATTCAAGATTTCTATACGCTTGTCCGATTTGTGGGATCAATTGGCCTACCGAATCCGCAAAATTGAAAGGTTTTGCGCCCGTATAGCCGTTAGGGAGGGAAGAGCAACGTTTGGTTCAATTTTTGATGGCATGCTCGATTTTGAAGGACTCAAAGGGAACAATCCTTCATCGATTTCCCCTCCTGTCGCTGATTCAGCTTGTCCATGAATCGATTGCGTAAGAGACTGTGACAAGTCTCACTGATAAAGTGGTCAAAACACCTACTTCGCTGTGTTTGTTGCTTACCGGACGGGCTTCAGACCACAACGCCTCTGCAAATTTCTCAGATTCCAATCAATCGCGACGATCTCCTAAAGGCGTTTTGATGAGTGTGCATTTCTGGCAAAGGTAAAAATCATTGGAAGGCCTGTCCGTTGTTAACAACAAGGCTATTTGCCGCAACAAAAGAATGGGACACCACACTCCCTTTCGTACCCTCCACGTCAGTCGCCGCACCATCAATGATGCCGAGTCTAGCACGTGCTCCTTCGCGTTGGATCCTCGGGTTTTCGAACGCTCGCGTACAGCTTTTGGCATCCAATCCTACCGCCATGTCGGGCCCGGGGCCGTAGGCCCACTTTCCTCCAAGACATCGTGTATTCCCCCATCTCAGGATTTCGATTCCCGCGCGACTCCATCATATGTCACATTGTCTCTGTCATCTTTGGTTCCTTGTCACCCATTTCACCACTCTCTCGCATGTTCGGCTACACATCTATGCCAGCCGAGGGGTGCTCTGCTCTCTACTACCTCTCACATTGTTCCTCTGTCCGATGTCTATTATATTCTAAACTTGCTTTCAATCTTGCTTCTACCGCCCGCCGTGGTGTAACCTGTCATTTGGGTATTCTTTTCTCGACTCGTTTGTGTTGTACAACCAACACACTCGTAAGGTGATTGGGACGCCGTAGGTCGGGGGGAACTCTATGCCCCGGGAGAGTCTCAGAGTGTCTCATGCTGTCAGCTCCAAAGATTGATTTGTCTTCTTTTCTTCTGTCTGAGTCCATTGTCACGCAGCTTTATCTTTTGGCATTCCCGCTCGGGACACGACGTTGTCACGTTTACGTTTTTTAGCCTCTACCGGTGCTTTGGGTCATTTAAGCACTTCGATATTTCTGATTGTAGTGGTCAGAACTGCAAAATTTTTCTCGCCTTACCTTTTAATAAAAGATGTCTTATTCAAGCTTGTCTTCTTTTGACATTATTCATTCTCGTATGTAATGGGACCATCACCAAAGATTCACTAAGCGGTGTGGTTCGAACTATTATGTTTGCTGATGGGAGACTATACTTTATAAATTGGCTTATCTGCGAAGCGTGTGTCCGACTTCTTGGCATTTACAACAATTTTAGAGCCCTAGTTAAAACGCAATATCTGCACAGGATAAAGTTAAGTTTGTGTGTACTTGTGGGGTGAATATACCCCAATTATTTCACTCGCTATTTGCCTCTCACGGTACCCATACACCCGCTCATCTTGTACGTATACTCCTCGGTGCGTAACTACCGGGCGAAAGGAAACACCGTCATATTGTTGAGACAAAGACGCTCCTTACTATTATTCCATAGAGGTTCCTAGTAATTTTGGGGAGAAGCAATTCCAATCAGTCGTATACGTGATCAATCGTATCTCCTACCGTATCACTTGTGGATGTCTCCGCTTCGTAAATTATATGGTCACATGCCGCATTACTCGCGTTACGCGTTTTTGGATGTACTTGTTTTGCCCTTCGGTCCTCATGTTGAAAGAAATGTCGAGCCAAATCACTATATGTGTGTTTTTTTTGGGGGTATGGTGTTGGACAAAGGTTATCGCTGCTATGATCTTGCCGCCAAAATTATATGTTTCACTCGCATGTCACCTTTTTTGGAGCATATTCCTCTATTCAATTCCAAATAATCCCATGACGTTACTAAGTCGATCTTCTAAGGTATCCGATCCATTTGGCATTGACACAGAGGTCTGGGCGGGATTCACTGCGTACACTCGACTAAGCCGCCCGACAAGTGTTTCCAAATTTCGCTTCGAGACTCGGAGATCCACCACCTTCCGAGAGGTCCACTCGCGAGCAAGTCCACCGCACTACCCGATTTTGCTTATTCCCGCTCTACTCACCCCCATTTGCTTCCCTTTTATTGCAAACATACATCAATTGTCTCGAACTCGAGTCCTATAGAGAGGCCGTGGTTCGATCCTCTTGCGTAATGCTACGGGGCGAGGAACTCACCGGCTTCTTCATCGACACACACACGGGATTTGGTTACCCTCCCACCTGTAAACATATGATTGGTCATTACGGGTGTATAAGATAAAAACAAAGCCTCACGGGTCTCGTGAGCGATACAAGGCTAGATTGTGGCAAAAAGTGGTACTCACAAAAATATGGTACGGACTATGATGGCACCTTGGTTCCCTGACAAAGATGACGACCGTTCGCACTATGATTGCGCTGCATCCGTTCGACAAGGTAGATATTTCAAATGGATGTCAAGAATGCATTTCAATGGTGATCTCCATGAGGAAAGGTATAAGGACTCCTCCACTGTGTATTGATCACCACTGGGTGGTTTGTCTAGCTTCAAAGCTCTATACGGTCTCAAGCAAGCCCTCGTGCTTGGTTTGAGAAATTCACCACTGTGATTACTTCCCTTGTTTTTGTCCCGAGTAACCATGATTCTAGCGTTGTTTGTTAGAAGTTCGAGCGGCGAATCCTTTTTGTATTTATAATTAGTGTATATGGTTATAATCGCGATGACTATGATGGCACAGTCATCAGCTACGATTTGCCTCCTATCGGTTTGCCATGAAGGACTTGGGCTCTGAAGTACAAGTATTTTTTGGTAGCCGAGGTGGCTTAGTCTAAGAAAAGGATATCTTCTCTCGTAATTAAGTATATATCTCGACTTGTTTAAACTGGGCGCGCTCTTCGACAACAAGACTCGCGTATACTCCACTTGAAACCAATGCACTCAGATTTCCTGAAGGATGGTGTTTGTTAATGATCCGAGTCTTTATCTGACCGTTGTAGGTAGCTTGGTGTATCTTAACAAGTACTCGCCCGATATGCTTCCTCATGCGCTTCACGTTGTTAGCCGCTTGTTACCGGCTCTCCTACTACTACTTAGCTTTACTGTATTTGAGATATTTTCGTGGCACCCGGCCGTAACCTCGTTTCCCGACGTCATCTCTCGAGCCGCGAGCCTATGATGCCGACTGGGATGGCGCACGCAATGATCGCAAATCCACCACCGATTTTTGTGTGTTTCTTGGAGATTTCGATATCATGGAAGAGCAAGAAACAAGACGTTGTCTCTGTATCTTTCACTGAGGTCGAGTACCGTGCTATGGCAAAGTGACTACATGTGAGATTGTTTGGTTACGGCTTCTCGGCAGACATGTTCACATTTACTTTACCTCTACATCGTGGATAACAAAGAGTGCGACGCAAATTGCAAAGAACTCGTTTTCCATGAGCTGACGGGGCACATCGAGATTGATTGTCACTTCACTCATCATCTCCAAATGACTATATTTATCATGCTTCCTTTTGTTCCATCGCCTTGCAGACAATACCTTACGAAGGTCTGTACTGACGCCTCTGCCGCTTGTGTGACAAACTCTCAATGCTTATTACCGGCTGTGACATGGTTTTGAGTGGGGAATGTTAGCCCATATAATTGGTGCCACAGATTTTGCCTTGAGTGCTTGGTGTAGTCCCACGAGCATTAGGATTTTGTGTAATTCTACAGACAGATTTTTTGTGTATTCTACGCATGTATTTAGTTTACGCCATATATGCGCATCCCTTCCCCATTCTGCATCATTGTATTCACCTCGCTAGCCTTTTGATTCTTTCTTTTCGTTTCAATAAACCCTCGTTATATATCAACAGTACACAAAGACGCGACGTCACAAAATTTTTATATATACATAGAAATTTTATTCAATTATGTATATATTAAAGTGTTGGCACTCTCGGAACATCATCAATATGGGTCCATTTGCCAAAGCTCTCGATGCCACCCACTATGCTCGTTCCCGATCCCCTTAAAAGCATCTTTATTAGTTTTTTTCCACTGCCTCTTCCCATCTATTTCTTCTATTTTTCCTTTGTGCTTTCTCTTTATTTTTTCTCTCTAATTTCCTTTATATTTTTTATTTTTATATTTTAACTCTTTGTCTAATAATCCTCATTTGTTAGTTTATTTATTTAAATTATTTCTTCATATTTTTTCAAGATCTCCAAATATTTAATTAAATGTGATTTTAATTTATTTTTTTATTATTTCAAAGTACATTTTATCTTTAAATTTTATGTTTCGTAGCTTAATAGTTTGAACAAAAATAATGGAGGTAAGAGTCGATATATGCTAGTTTGTTGACATTTTTAAAATATTTTGATAAGTTTTTATTGTTATTCGAAAATTAACTTCTTTATTATATTTATATAGATAATTTGTGACTTTTCTGAGATGAAATATTTTTTTATTTGCATTTTTTATGGAAAGGGCAAATGTCCTTTATAAAAGTTGTTTGGTTTTTGTTTTTTCTAAAACTCATCATGTTATAATTTGCTAGTTATTATGAAGTACATTATGTTTGAATTAAAGGGATCTAATAGTGTATTCAAAATTTTAGTTTTCTTATTTACGTTTCTCATTTTTTGTTCAATTTGTATTTAATAGGAATTAGATCAGATATTTTGTGAGCTTCTTCACCTAGCGGAAACCTCTGCATATATAAAATTTATTTGAGTTCGATGACCGTGTAGTACTTATGATTCAAAAATTATGTAAATCAAATTAGCCCAAAATAGTAATTGAATGTGTGCTCTGGATGAGTTTGTATAAAAAAAATAATGGCAATCTCGCAAATTTAAATCCTGGATCCGTCTCTCGACTATAACTACAAAGAAAGAAAACAAATTTCATTCTCATAAAGACAAACAAAATTAGGAAGCAATAGAAAGAAAAGTTGCTGATAAAGAAAGGACCTTCAGGAGGACGACGGCTGCGAAGGAGCTGAAGAAACTCAGAGCGGAGGTTGGCGGCATCAATCGCCACTTTGTTCATATTTTCGGAAACTCGGCCGTATGCCTGCACCTGCAATATGGTCCCGCCTGTCTCAGCAATATCGCTGCTGCTCTGACGGATGGATAAGCAAGTTCTCCCTCTTCGACAATGTTTGTTTCTGGTCCTTAAATTTCAGTTGACGGTCATTTAGATGTCGAATACCTCTTTCATTTTTGATTTTAAGTTCTTGCTTGTCTAATTTGAATTCAGAGAAAAAAAAAAATTAATTTAAAAATATATAAAATATATAAAAATGTATTTCTATGATTTTCATATAAGAAATTATTTTAAAAAATTAAAAGTAGAGCAGATGATACTTCCCTAGCATGTGCTGTTTAATAGTTTACTTATGCTCATATACTGGTTGCATGAATTTGGTTTAGGCTTGGATTTTTTGGCTTGAGTTTGGTTTTTTATTTAAACATTTTAAATCTAATTTAATTGTGTTTGGTTTTTGGCTTGAGCGTGTTTTTTATTATTAATAACCTGTTTTCTATTAATTTTATCAAAAATTCACTTAATAGCTTAATATATTTATAAGGCATAATTTGTGACAAATTAGCGGAAAGAAGTTGTCTTAAATTATTTTTACAAGTAATTATTGATAAATTTAATATTTATAATAGTTTAAGACAATGTAGTAAACTTATCGCCAATAATATACAATCAAATCAAACAATAAAATTGTTACTCCCTCCGACAATCATTACTTAAAATTACAATTTTCCTATTGAAATTTTCCGCCGAAAAATATACTTTGCTATCTCATGCATATTTCGATTGTATCTAAGTGGAAAATAATAATATCTTCACATGAAATCGCAAGCCTCCCCCACTATTTTAATGGTTAATCACCTACGCATTTTTCCCAATGAAATTTCTGTCGACTTAAACGCCAAAAAAAAATTATACTTATAACATAAATTCTTCAATAAGTCGCTGTGGGAAAAGTCTCTCTTTCTACAGAATAATTTATGTGATGTATTTTAAGGGCACAAGGTGTAAAAAAATATGAGAAGACCTTTTAAAACAAATAGTTTCAAAATAATTTATGAACTATTTAAGTATGATTTTTATAAATCATCTCATTAATGATTTAAATGAAAAGTATTTTAAAAAGTTAAATATTACTAAATATAGAAACATGTCATTTCCTTTAAAATCACATGTTAAAAGCCATGCCACATAAATCGGCTGCAGAAAAGATTTTAAACAATGTAAAAAGGTCATATTTGCCTCTGCTCCTTAAAAAATTTACATTTACTCTCTGTCATACTTTTTTGATATATTAGTCCGTAATTATCTAACTAGGCATATATTTGCCTCCTAACTATTAACTCCTACGTGTTGTCACCCTTATTATCTTCAGGTGGTGTCTATGTTATATTTTTATCTCAAAAATCAAAATAAAATTAGTCAATTTTAAAATCCTAAATTTGATATACAAATTATATATATATATATATATATATATATATCCAACCCTTTTCTAATACCCTTTCCCTTGTTGCTTAGCTTAATTCTTGTAAAATCTCTTATTATCAATGCATGTAGAAAAGGATTGACAAGAAATCTCTTGCGTGTCCGGAACTCACACATTTGGGCTGACACCGTCACGACTCCAAATACCCACATGCAAGTACCTACATTGGGATTTTACTGATAGGAAAATCTTTGCGAATATTATAATCAAAATCCAAAAAATTCCGCTAATTCTCATTAATCAATAATAACTTCAAAAATAACACTACAAGATTTTTTCAAAACATGACTGCCACCAAATCCGGGCCAGATAGGTACAAGAGCCTAATTGAATACATGACAAATAAAAGACACGTACTTCGTCTCAGGAAGAAGAACACCAGTTTTATGCCGAGTACCCAATGCCAACTGGTGACTTCCACCGCCACAACCTACACCCAAAAAGTGTAGCGAGGTAGCATTTCTACACATCTACACGTGACTGGTAGGGCACTATCTACGACTTAAGGATAGTTAACACAATAGCATAATAATTAACATACAATCAATGTAATTAAATTCAACAATTATCCCTCTTATATAACCACTCATTAATTTCAATAATTATATTCTTTTTTCTTAGGTCTCATCAAGGTTTGTAAAATTACCCTACAACTCTAACCATCATCTTATCACTACTCGCCATATTTCGCCTAGTCATTTATCTGCACCGCTATCGCGGTCATGTACCGTTGCGCCGCTATTTCGACGCCTCAAAACAGTCAATTTTCCTAATCCAGCTTCTAGCCTATTCCGCCATATAATTTTATAACACATCTACTTCTTTTTTACAATCTTCCCTATGGTCGACTAAATCGTCCATTATCATTTATTAACCTATTTAATTGGCGCACGTAATTTTTTCAACTCTTCTTGTGCGAGGTACATACACAAATAAATCACGCCATCTCGCGATAACTCACTATCTTTGTTTAAAACCCATCCTACCATCATCCGTACACCACCAAACGATGGGAAGCAACATTCAATTCACAAATATAGATTGGACTAATTCAAATACACACTGGTTATCAACACCCAAGAAAGTCAAATTTTCAAATATTAAAGTACATGCACATACCTATCTTCATACCACGAAAATGCCACAAGATATCATACCCGGTCGTATAGTCATATACCGTATTCCAAACATGTTTCTCACCTCAAACTTGAATCATGTCGTATATTTTGTGTATCACACTTGTATACTCCGTACTTTTCTATCTCGCAATGATGGTCAAATCCATACCCGCACAATCTCTGTCTCACAATCATACCATCAATGATATGTCGCACACACGCCTCCGTCATATCAATGCACATATACCGCAGGGTGTTATGCTTGCCCTTCCACCATGACTCCGCAGTGGGGACTCTAGAAATTCATATACTATACACCCACTCGTATGAATCCTTTATCATGTCTTTCTGTGTGTACTCATATCCATACACCAAATGCATGGTCCTTTACCATATCTATTGGTACTCTTCATATCGCTTGTCTCTGATGCTCACCTCTGGGCATGAACCACCTGCTATTTATTCCTCATTCGTATTCTCGATCATATCAACCTGCTCATCCTAATTCTTACCTTTGGCCCCGTGCTTTACCTTCATCGCCATATCATGATTTCCATATCACCCATCATTTTAGTGACCCATTTGTTCTGCACCAAGTTGCTCCCCTAATCCTCAGACGCACATCATAAAGACAACATAATAGATCACACACGATAAGAATTACATGTTCATATCAACAAGTACAATCACATGCATGATCCCGAGCCCAATCTTGTGCCTAAATAATAATAATAATATCGGGTTAAGTGATTATGTTACACCCGTAAAATTTTCATGGCCAGATGTTTGGTTCGTGATGTTGGTTATGAGTATTCAGTGTCACACATGCTAGAAAAAGGCCCTTGTGAAAAAGACCTACGAAACCCGCCGAACCATCACGGAAGGAGCCCTGGGCGTGAGCCCTCCGCGATGCAGGCAACGTGTCACGGAGGGGGAGCCTCCGCATTGGCTCGTGACACGTTGCCCCGCTCCAAACCCCAAGTATATAAAGCCTCCAACTTCGCTTATTTGATTAAATTCCATACTCAAACGTGAGAGAAAATAGAGCGTGCGTGACGATTTATAAATTATCGCCGATTACGCCGCCAAACGCGGTCCAAATTCAAATTAACCTCGTATACCAGTAGCCAGTAGCAGGAGCATTCCTACTGATTTAGTTACGTAAATTCTACGACAAATCGTCGTGCTACGGGCTAAGGTAAGTGGAATTGCTCCAAATTAGTGTCAATGTGCTCCTAGTCTTAAAGTGAATATTTTCCTTTTTGGACTTTTTGAGAAATATAGCTTTCACCAATTTTGATGCCAGAAGAATATAATAGGTTTAGTGACGTTCAGAATAGTATTAGTTAATGACAAGAAAAAAAAATTACTGAGAGCAATGAAAATGTCGAGTTTCTCTGTTGAATTTTATAATCGAGTTAGTATGTAAATAGTTTCTTTGGTAAGTTAGTAACTTTAGCCCAAGATATTACGCAAACTCCAGAATGCACTCCCCGAGTTGAATATTTGAAGTTTTGTGCAAAGTCAAGAACCTCGTTTTGCGCTGCTATATCGTATCTACCAAAGTTAGTAAAGAACAAATGGCGAGTTATCATTTTGCATCAGAGATACCAAAGATGTAAGCTAGCAAGCATGTCTTGTGGAATAATATGACATATATTCGTAATAAAAGTTAGTAAAATAAATCGTGCATGATAGTAATCAAGGCGTATAGCCATACAGATGACGATATCTTGGCTATAGTATAGCCATACAAATGATAGTATCTTAGCTACGTATTAGCCATGCGCTAGATAAAGATTCTGATTCAAGATAAAGCAAGATGAATTAGTATAACATTTAAAGAGTTCGTAATAAGAAATCGAATACAGATAGTATTTTTCGGGCTTTAAACATGCTTGCTATATATGTGATTATTGATTATCGAGACTTGATTGTTTAGGGGCACCTCAGCGTCCTCGCCGCCTCGGGGCTGGTAACCTGTGTCACCCACCGAGCGCGCGGGCTTACGCCACCTGCTGAAGTGGCATGCCGTCCCCGCAGGACGGGGGCACGTGGATGAAGCTTCCCCATATCGTCGGACAAGACATGCACAAGCTTTACCTTGTTGTGCGCATGCCAGGAATGTGACACAGATACAAAGCAGCTACGTATACATGCAGTCCCTGCACTGCACATGGCTTATATCGAGACATAAACTCTGAGCCTGAGACCTGTGGGTCTAGCAGAGGTGCTCGTAGTTAGCAAGACAGCTGAGTGACTTATTTTGCCATTGGTTTTGACCTCGGGCAGTGGTATAGATTGTTTGATTTATTGGCACCATCCGCTAAGGGTTGGTATTGGTTCTCGTTGCTATATATATATGTATTTATGTGTTATATTAGTTAATAGATAGCAAACCGCCACGACGACAGGTACGCTCCCGCCTATCACAAGCATCGTAAAAGTCTCGATTCAAATTTCACATCGTCTACAGATTCGGCTATTCGCTATTCGTAGAGTTACTATTTATGTTGTTATTATTCGATGTGTTCGCTGCTTGCATACTCTGCACTGGGCAGACCGATCTGCCAGCCAGACATTGCTGTGTGCACTCATAACCATATACGATCCTGCGCATTCCGTACTAAATACAGTCATCGCCCGTCATCCTGAGTTTGATATTCGAGGTGTAGTTCATTTTCTTTGTTGCGCGCATTGCAGGCCTGTGCCCCGGTTCCGATCATTTTTATCACATCTGCGAGGTCATAGACATTTATATATATCTCCCCGTGGCCGGGCCGCTTGGCCGTGGGGCGAGGCCGTGCGTTTGCTTAGTTGCTTGAAGACTCTCATCGAGGTTGGCCGTGTGGGGCCATGGGGCCTGGGATAGTAAATGTGACCTTGTCTGGCCACGTAGTTATACGCATTCTTTTATGTCGAGTCACACTTATCAGACAAAGCATGGTGGCTCTGCCGGCCCGCATAGGTTTTCCTTTATAAGTACGTTTCGGTTACCGAAATTATACGTGCACAAATGCTATGCTCTGCTTCACTGGAGTACGATTATTAAATACTATACCAAGCGCTCCGTGAATCAGATAGCCACAAGACCGTGACGCAAGCTAGCTCACCAAAGCAGCGTCTGTGTCTTCTAGCACTGTGTGCCGCCTATACCCTGCCACAAGGTGGACACATTAACACATCACAAGAAATCATGATTTGGCCCGCTTCGACTGTTTGGGCTCCGGCGCAATGATATTACCGGCCGCCACAATCTGCCTCGGGCCAGCAAAGGGCCGTTGGCGCATTTTCCACCAATCTTTCATTCCAGCCTTCTTTTAATGCTTTTATTTCTTCCACATTTTTATTTCTCATTCTATCACGTCCACCATAATGAAGGCAACATCATATCAAGCCTATTTCAATCATTAACTTTTCACAATGCAAACCATCAACCCAAACAAAAGTTCATCAATCCAAACAATATTGACCGCATCACATTCGTGTCATTATGTAAAAAAGATAACTACTTTTAATTCACGACTTCAACTCCACTGCCAGTTAGTTATAATCTATTAACCATCGCTTATGGTTTCTAAACATGCTTACATGATTAATCGTCCAAGATTTTTAATTTCGGAAGGATGATTCAAAAATTCCATATACAAAAAATGTATTTAACAACGTAATCAAAGTTAATCTACCTACCATTGATTCGACCCCACACACACCCCTAAACATGGATCTCGGCTTAGTATTACACCCTCCTTTACGGGGTTTCTCATTACGTGGATGTCACTACCCCTTTTTCTAACTGCCTTCATGCCCAAAATCTCACCGACTTCGACTAATCGGGACAAACAAGTTATCTAAGCTTTCGATCCTACCCATCAAAAAGCATATCAACCATACGCACGTATATGTTTAGCTAATCAAAGTCTAATATAAGAGCGAGTAAAACCATGTGCCTACCCGGGCGCCAAGCTATTGTCCAGACATTCTAACCGCATGGTTGCATCGATTTTCTGGAAGTTCTTACTAGGATTTTCTAGCTACTGAAAATGAAGTTTTTACCTCGATTCTCTTATTTTTCCAAAAATCTATTTTCATTTTCTAGGCATTTTATTAATCTCTTTTGAGAGAGTAGTTTTTTTTTTAAAATTCCAATAGGAACAGATTGCGAATTCTCGGGTCCGCATCACCCTCTCGTTCGCGAGCACCTTTACCGCGCAGCTAGCTCGCTATAGCTAAAGCATCCCACCGCAATGACACACGTCGAGTCCACCCGACAGGACCCAATCCATTCAAACTGTTTGCCTCATGCCCTTTTGTTTTTCGGGGATTTGTTTTAAATTCGCGCTTTTTTAGGTGGTCGAAAGTTATAACTACGGGATGGATCATTACATCGTATACCAATTAAAAATTCGTTCGTCCTCTCTCACGACACTAAGATACATAAAGTGTGGCTTTTAAATACCTACCCCATGTTGATTCTAACAACGATCATAGTTTCTCTACTTCTAGCTAATAAGTCTAATTTATCGATTTCTATGCCTCAAACCCCTAATCGATCGCCGCAGGACCCTTATTACACTCATTTCACTTTGGCGTAGGTCCTACAATTACTGTGGGAGCTATAAATCTCTGTTTGGGATCAACGAAGAGTCGAACGCTTGGCTTACGCCATTACCCCTTCTTCGTATTTTTATGGTTATTATTCCCGGTTCGGGTGTCCTAGGTATTCTCGATCTTGCCTGACTTCCTTGTATGTGTTTTCGAAATGACGAGGTCCCGCGACCCGAACTCAAACAATCACTATTTGATCGTTCGCCGCAACAGTGGGTTTTTCGCTGGGCGCTGTTTTGCCACTGGGAAAACGGGCCTCAGCCAGGCTGATGACTGGCCGGGCTAGTGGCCAATTAAGGTTAGAGTTTCATTTTTCAACTTTTTCACTTCTATTTTGTGCAAATCCCTCAACTCTTCCTAAGTGATTTTTTATCGATTTCGTAGTAATCCTCACCTCATGGCTTTCTTTACCTAATTTGTTAGTGAGTAATCAATGTGGTATTGCCTATTTCGTTTCATTTCTCTTGGGTAGTTATAGCAGATATGGGTAGGTTTTCTCATTTGAAATCATGGGTTAGATTGTCAGAGCATGCCGTTTGTATTTACGTTCTCAAGTGACCTCTACTATTCTTTGCGTGTTTCTAAGTTTCATGGGGTTGTGGGGTCGAAAAATGAGTTTGGGCGGTGGTCGCTTGACTTTTAAAGCTTTTCTGCAAGCTGAAGTCTCTGGTGTTCTACTGGGTGGAAATTGTTATTGGCCGCAAGTTCGCCTGCCCAATCAGAAAATTCTTGTTAAATACAAAGGTTAAAATTTCAACCTCATTGATGGGATTTGAAGGGGCATGGAAGACGATGTCCGCAAGGGAACAAGTGATCGCTGGCAGCCGGTACCGCGTATGCTGGGATCCTTCTACCGCTATAACGAACTCAATATTGCCGAACTTGTGACCGCGCAACGGCTCACCCGGTAGGACTTTTATTTAAATTCTATTTCCTCGTCTTCCTTTTTCTTAGTCCTTCCATTCCTTCTCTAGTGCTCACGCGTGCTTGTTCCTCTAGTAGCAAGATTCATTGACTGAAGACTACGTTTGTTTCATAAACACCGTGTCGCTTCCGACACAATGAGCGTAATGCTAGGATCTACTTGGCGAGAGGGGGTTTGTCATGCAGACGGGAGGAGAAAGCGCCCGAACTTGTGAGATAGTAGGTTTTTTTAAACTCCTAATTGGAACAGATTGCGAATTCTAGTCCGCGTCACCCTATGTCAGCGAGCACCTTTACCGCGCCGTAGCGCTTTGCTATGGCGCAGCCGGTCAGAAAGCGTCCCGCCATGGCGGACACACACCTGGGTCCACTCGATTGTGACCCAGCCTATTCGAACTTGTTCGCATCGTGCCTTTTATTTTTCGGGGATTTGTTTCAAATTCCTAAAAATTTAAATTCGCCCATTTTTTTAGGTGATTGGAAAGCTATAACGGCCGGGCGGATTGTTACAATACCTATAAGAAAAAGAAAATGAAAACCCGTCATTCATTTACAATCGATGAAGTACTTTAATAAGCTTGTTGGGATGTGTTCAAATTAATATATTGAAAAAAGTGTTTTGGGGTGCGTATGAGGAAAATAGAGAAAAAGAAAATTGAAAAAGTACAGAGAGTTATTGTTGAAAGATTTATTTGGTTGCATCCATGAAATACTTTTGATTTTGAAAAAAGTTGATCAAATATGCTATTAGTCAGTCTCAAGAAAATTTTATGCCATAAATATAATGAGGATATGATAAAACAAATACTCAAATCAAAATTTAAATTTTAATACAAACAAAAAAATACTAGAAATTTTTTCTCAACATATCTAAGAAGTTCAACAAACAACTACAATAGGGGAGATATGCTTTGGAGTCGTTTGGCAGAGTGTATAAGAATAGTGTTGAATAAACTATATTAGTAATGCCAAATTAGTTATTCTTGCATTAGTTATGTTGAGATTATTTTTTATGCATTATTTAATCTGGCGTATTAAAAATAACATTTATTGCATAATTTCTAAAAAGAATATCTTTTAATAGAATATCCTCCACAAATAAGATAGAAAAGATGTGAAAAAGTTTTAAAGGGCAATTATGTCTTTAAATATGCAAATGCATGCATTAAAATCCATTGCATTACTAATACCATGATTTTTTATGTATTAGTTATATATAACCTAATNAAATTGAGTGTATAACCACTGCAAATATTAGTGAGGTTGAAAAAATATTCCATACACAAAGTTAATAAATGGATTAATTTTTTCCTAATTTATCATATCAGACAATCACTAAATACGATGTGAGAAACAAAGGGGGAGACATTTGCAAGTGTCATAGCAAGTTAAAGGGAAGGCTGTAATCGACACTTCATAAAACCCTAGACGCGCGAAATCGTTTCAAAGACTTTGCGCGGGAAATTTCGGCATCGAAAAAGATCCAAAACCTCTTCTCCGCTTCATATCTCTTCGATCCATATCGCCTGATCAGGTTCCTCAATATCCTTCTTGTTAATAGTTTCTGCATAACTCGTTTCAATCATTATATAGGATTTTAAAATTACTGGCGCACTAGCCCGGTACCTGTTACCTCCATTAACACACTCAAACATTTTCTTAAAATATTTATATTTCTTAAGAATTGTCTGGTGTACTGTACTTCCAATAGGGTTTTTGGAGCAACAAGTGATTATTTTCGTGAAATGGACTTATAGGTTTCATGGTGGGATGAGATATGCCAGCAATTTTACCTTCAGTAAGGCTTTGTAAGTTTTCTCAGCTCTCAGTTTCTTGCTTTAGTGAAAATTTTGTATCTCCTCAATTTTGTTTGGTTTGGTCATGTAGAAACTTGTAAAATCGTTTTTGTATATCCTTGGTGCCTTTGCATATATGCTATTAGGTAGTTTGGACCAGGGGTATACCTAGAAACTTTCATATTTAAAAATGTGAACACGTAAACAAATCATTTTAATGATATTGTATTTAGAAAATAATTCAGATCATATTACTAAAACTTAATTCAAGTACTTTTACTACTATCGCCTCAATGAATTTACACTTGTTGAAATATATTTCTAATAGCCTCATTTGAGATACATTTAACTCTTGTATGTGTAAGCCACAAAAGGAGTACAAGTTTAGTGGGTCTTTCTCACTCTTAATTCGGTCAGGGTTCCGATCCCTTCTGAGCATTATACTGAAAAAAACAACTGAGATCCAAAATTTTAAAATACAGGTCACAAATGAGAATCAAACTCCCAACCTAAGTGTAAGCTAGGTAGAAGAAGCCCTCAACCAGTAAGCTGAGACACTTTTAGCTGTTAAGTGGTGTCATTTTATTTTATCTAATATGAGTTTTGCATATTGTTTATTTATGTCCATATCTAGATGGAAATTCATGTATTATGGATGCAACACATGTAAATAAAAATACACAGTATTTTGCTTGAAAAAATCCCACTAATAGCATATTAATCACATATTTTTTTTTATGCAAGAGAATCAGATAAGTAGAGTAACTTGATTGGTTACGACAGCTCTGGTCTAAATACAGTTTTTTTCTCCAGAAAATTTGGTGCAGTAGTGGCTCAGGGGTCATTGAAGTCTAGTTTGAGTTTGATGTTACCTTTTAAGCCTTCAAGAAATATTCATATGGAAAACAAAGAAAGCAGCAGTTCAAGAGGTGCCTTAATTGTTTTAGAAGGGCTTGACCGCTGTGGGAAGACATCACAATCTAGCAGACTATACAAGTACCTCGATGAGAAAGGACATTCAGTTGAATCATGGAGATTCCCCGACAGAGATACAGGTGTCGGGCAAATGATTTCTTCTTATCTTGCTAACAAGGCGCAATTGGATGACCATGCAATCCATCTTCTTTTCAGCGCAAACCGTTGGGAGAAGAGGTATGTCAATTCATATTGCCTAGTTTGTATAGCAATGATGTATCTTGTGAAAAGTGATCCCTAGAGTGCCTGATAGACAAAAGTGATTTATTTGTTATAAGTTAATATTTAGGCATGTCCTCTGTCAGATTGTATTTTGGCATAGACTGAAAGAGAAACTAAGTGGTATTGAAATTCTCTCTGCTACTAGGCTATTATCAATACTTGATACATTCTCGACATTAGTTTTCATTTATCCAAGGAGAATATGGGCCTAACAAACTGAGAGAAAATACTATATGATTATCTGGTCTTCAACTATCTTAGTTTTTTTTTTTTTTGGGGTGGGGGGCTTTGGTTTAGTGATAAGAACACAGCACGTGACTTGTGCATAAGGCATGTCATGGTCCAAACCCTGCTGCCAACAAGATACGGAATTTTTGTTGGGAGAAGGCTGGATAGAGTGGTGGGTCAATACTCCTTGGAGTTTCGAACCTGTGTACAAACTGCAATCCGTTCAGAAGCCGACAGGGGAGAAAAAAATAATTTATTTTAGGGAGTGGAAAAAATTTCATCGAACTTACCTTCTCCTATAATCAATTCAGTGCCCTTTTTTTTGGGAATATGGTATGATCTACTGACGAAAATGGAAGTGCTAGTGATCTTTCACCTCTTTCTTTCTTTTCCATTCCTTTAAATTAAGTACGTCTTCATTCTCTTTTACCAACATCACAATAAATTTTACTGTCATTATCTGGAAGGTTTTACCTGGTTTGGCAGCCAACAGTTTTACTTCCATGTTTAACTGTTTATGTAAGAATTTTCAGTCAAATCCGCTTGGTGTTATCATGACTGTCAACCTTCTATTGAGCTTGTGCATTTAGGTCGTTCTAAATTTTCTTTGCAATAATGCAGAGTGTTAATGGAGGACAAGCTGAGGAGTGGGACTACTCTCATTGTTGACCGTTATTCTTATTCTGGAGTAGCATTTTCATCTGCCAAGGGACTTGATATTGAATGGTGTAAGGTGACATCATGTCTTACTTCCTCCATATAGCTATTTAGTTTCTCAGACAAGTTTTAGCAAGGAGATCTTTTACCGCAGGCTCCAGAGATAGGGTTGTTAGCTCCAGATCTAGTTGTATACCTTGACATATCACCCGAGGTACTTTCTAGTTTCTGTTATTGATTTTCTTCAATCATCTTAAGTTAAAGACATAAGTGTGTGATTTGCAATTTTTACAATTGAAGTCTTAAGTTTGGATATATGTGGATTTCTTAAGCAATCTCTGCTCTAAGCTCTGCTATTTCAGTTTGTATTTCTAGTTGTTCTCAGGTTACGGTTGCTTTACTTGTTAAATATACATTCTTTTTCATTGGTTATTTTTAATCTGAAAGAGTAACTATTGTCGATTTGATTGTGGATGTTGATGATTTGGTCTTGAAATAACCAGAAAGCTGCTGAGAGAGGAGGTTATGGAGGTGAGAGATATGAGCAGCTTGAGTTTCAAAAAAAGGTAGCCAAGTCTTATTTGGCTCTTCGTGATTCCTCATGGAAGGTAGTTTTCTTTCTCTTCTTTTTCTAGGTGCCTCAAGAGTGATGGTTTAATAAAAAACCACGTAGCAAGCGATCTGATATTAAGGAACTGTTTGCCCATAACAATTATTCAATTTTTTTCTGGAATAATTTTCAGTTTATTTGAAAATTAGTGTTTTGACCATGAAAAATCGAAATCCAACTTGAAGTTATATTTCAAATTTGGGGAACAACTTATAACCTGTTTTCCAGCTCACTTTTCACTTTTGAATTTGTATTCAAGTATATTCGAGCATGAATATTACTCCAAATATTCTTTGCAAAAAGTAGAAACACAACTCCATCTTCAACTCCAACCCAAAAATTTAAAAAAAAAACGTGAAATATTTGGAATCTATGGCCAAACGCCTACCAAGCATAGTTTTCACCTCAGTAGTTCTCTTTGAGTTTGTTTGGATATTTCTGGTCAGTTTACATGTCCACCAAATCAGTATGGTAATTAAGATTAAGTTTTTTAATGAATCTATGCTATTTAAATTGGTTAAATGATATTAACTGAGATTCTGATTTCATATTCTTTGGAGCTTTAAATACAATAGTTACTTTGTTAACCAAGATAACAGGTTAACTTGTATAGGTGCAAACATCACATTCTAAAGCACAAGCAATAACTGTCCTTTTAATATTGTGTTGTTTATTATAGGTTATCGATGCAACCCTTCCTCTTGAAGATATAGAAAAAAAGCTGAGAGAAATTGTATTAGACTGTATGATGATATGCCAAAAAGGGAAACTGTTGTCTCAGTTATGGTTATCATAGGTCAAGTGTGCAGAATATCACCATGAATCTGCAGCTTCGTGTAACATGATCTTCTTTTAGTTTGAGTTTGGCATATATTTAATCTTAGAGATTTCTTTGTCAGGGGAGTACTTAATGACTTGTGAACCCCTGCATACCAGCTTGTTGTGAGTTTGAATTTTCTCCGCATTTTGTGGAGAGTGTGTATCTGGATGAAGGGGTGAATGGTGATGTTATGGAGTCACCTTGCATTTCATTTTTTTTCCTAGTTAATTCAAACTTGCATGTTTGATAGATCTGGGGGAAGCTGAAACCAAAGTTTGTCTTGATAATAATTTGAAATAGCCCTATTCTTGCTCGTTGCTTTCGGCAACAAAGCAAAAAGGGTGTTTGTGAGCTTAGTTTTTCAGCATTATTTTCAATCTGAAAGAGGTATCTGTAATGATATTTTCATAAAATTAGTTGAGAATACTTGATAAAAAAAATTAGTTGAGAAAAGCTGTGACAATCATATAATAATTATTGAAACCTCACCTAGTAGTGGGTACGACTTTCATTTGATGAATGAGGCTTGTCTGACAGTAGAATACCTCCACTAGTCATTAGGTTTGAGTTCTAGTCATGTAGAAGGTAAGTTGAGGCAATTTTGAGCTTCCTACGATGGCATGGAGCGTAGCTTTTTTCAATTAAATTTGATGATAGCAGAAAATGAAGGTGAAAGAACAAATATACTTCCTACACTTCAGAGAGGATTTTCAAAAAAGGAACCTCAAGTCTTCATCTTCTAGGGGATGATAATAGCACTTGCAGTGCCGGTCTTTTGAGTACATTTCTTCTAATCACGTTGCTTAAACTGTCTATTTTGCTCTTTGAAAATGTCAACTAAAAGGGCTGTATAATTAAAGCTCACAAAAAGCATCCATCCGATTGTGTTTCACTATCTGATTCAAGAAAAAAAAAAGAAGAAAAAAATAACCTTCCTTGTGAAGATCACCAGTCTATGAACTTTGACTAGAGGGAACCAGCAAGGACCGATATGCATTGACGCTGTTACAATGAGTTTAGAGAAGTAGCATGAAAATAGTATGTTTATTAACGAGCCTCCAATGGAGTTTATATACAAAGCAAGTAAAAGAGATTGTGCAACATAGCTCAAAAAATAGGAAAAGATAAACATACGTGAATAGTCCTAACTGAATGATATAATATACAAAGTTAACACCTCCTAATTTAAAGGTAGTGCTGAGTAATACGTGCACTATTACGCCCCCCTCAAGTTATGCGTGAAGAGACAACACGTAACTTGGGAAGCCTGCGTTGAAGGCTGTCTTTGACAATGGTTTGGTGAGTGGATCTGCAATTTGATCAGTGGAATGAACGTGTGATACTCGAACTAGGCCATTGCGGACTTGATTGCGAACAAAGCGAAGTTCAACCTTAAGCTGCTTCATTTTTGTATGATGTACCAGATTTTTAGCAATGTAGGTGACCTCAAGGTTATCGCAAAGTATTATATAGGAGCGGCAGAGATCAATGCATGAGGATCCTTGAGCAAGTGGGTAATCTAGTTTGTTTCAGACAAGGCAGAAGCAACCACTCGATACTCAGCCTCAGTAGAGGAGTGGGAGACAGTAGGTTGCTTACGAGAACACCAAGAAATAGGCGTCGTGCCTAGATATACAATGTAACCAGATATTGAGAGCGCTCATTAATATCACCCGCCCAATCAACATCAGCATAGGCATAGAGATTTGTGCATTGTTATGGGGAAATATGAACACCATACAGGGATGTTTCTTTAAGATACCGAAGGATACATTTAACTATCTTCCGGTGAACCACAAAGGGAGAGGTGTTGAACTGAGTAAGCTTGTTTACCGCATATGTGATATTAGGTTGGGTTGTAAAATTGTGGTCATTTTATTTCTATCTTTCCAGGCATATCCAAAGAAAGGAAAAAAATTCTTCAAGTGTCTCAGGTCCTAGAAATGCATGATAAATGCCTCCAAAGCCCAATACTGCAGAAGAAATTAAATAAAGTTCCCTAGATACAAAGTATGGAAAGATGTCTATAACTTCTCCCCCAGGGCCTACCCCCAACCTAGAGTAGCTAGGTGGGGAAGTAAAATCAATCCTTGTTCAAATATAGGCTTCTTTGGTACAAAATGGGCCACTTCAAATAGGTTCATAGTGAGAGGTACGAAGTACACTTCTATATTCTTTGACATCAGTTTTGGGAGCTCCGTCATCTACCATTAGTGTTGCCGACGTACTCATTGGTGACTAAATGCCTTTGCAGTCTTGCATCTGAGTGTCATGTAGAACCTCCTTTATATAGTTAGATTGACTAAGAAATAGACTGTCCGCATCCCTATGTACCTCAAAGCCCAAAAACTAATGCAGTAAATCAAGATACTTAAGAGAAATCTTTTTGGAAAGAGAGGTAATGCTATGCTAAAGGAGTGCTTCATTGTTGCCCGTGACGTGAGTATGATGTCGTCCACATAAATCAGAATATAAATAGTTACTCCCAAATTATGCAGAACAAATAGAGAATTATCAGATTGAGACTCTCGGAACCCTATTTGGATCAAGGAATTGGTGAGTGCATTATACCAAGCTTTTGGAGCTTGTTGCAGTTGGTAGATAGACTTTTTGAGATGACAAACATAGTTGGGATAAGCTGAATTTTTAATAGCTGAGGGGTTGAGTCATATACACATCTTCATGAAGCTTCCCCTGAAGAAAAGCATTATTGATATCGATCAGATGTAATTGCCAATTTTTTTGTACTATAAAGGTGAGGACGGTGTGAATTATGGTGGATTTAACCATTGAATTGTATGTCTTATGAAAATCAACCCTGACCTTTGAGTGAACCCTTTTGCAACCAAACGTGCTTTGTACCTGTCAATAGAATAATCGGGCTTAGTTTAATTTCGGATGAACCACTTATAAGGAACAATTTCTGGTGTGGTCTAGTGGAACCAACTCCTAAGTTTGGTTCTTCATCAATGCATCAAACTCAACCGGCATAACATCTCTCCAATATGAAAATTTATGTGCTTGTTTGTGGGTTACTGGTATAAGGATACAAACTTGGATATATGGGCAGTGTAGTCAACAATTTTACTCCGTTTAATCATGTTGTTTTATAACCTGTCACTACACGATTTTGCTCTGTTTGTGGAATTGATCCATGGGTTCAGTGGGTGGAGGCGGACCGAGAGCGCAACTGCTCGCACCTCTATTACTGTTAGGGTTTGGGTCGGTATATTATAGGAGGAGGTTGGGCGACACTGATAAACATGAGTAATTAGTGGTCGATGTATGAAAAAAGGACGAGTAGAGAGGAAAGGGGGTTGTGGAAGGGTATCAACAACCGGGGATTGCTGATGTAAATCAAGAGACAGGAAAGTAGTTTGAAGATTACTTGATTTGTGAGTGATGGATTGATCCGAATGTGGGTTGTTCCCCTATGCGGCATGAAGTGAGCAGACACCTTGGCATTGGCATATATCTCACATCAACGGAATGATAGGGGCAGCAACGACAGATTTGGATTATTACTATTGAAAGAAATTTTCACACCATTATTAGGATGCGAAGCATTTTCCCAAGTTAAATAGGAAAATTTTTGTTTTAAGTTAGAAAAATATTATCAAATGGGAAAATATTTTCTAAAAGATTTACACCCTGTGAGAGAAAAAGTTTTGAACTTGTGGCTTCAAAACACTGATGGCAATAATGAGTGACGGAAAAATCGAGATAGACTCAAGGTTTTGAACTAATTTATTTTTATGATCATATGGATAGTATAGACAACCAAACATACGAAGAGATTCATAAGTTGGTGGTTTGTTGAAAAGAATTTCAAAGGGCAACTTGTTATCAAGAGTGGTGGTGGGCAGTCGATTTATGAGAAAGGCGACATGGTGGTAGGCAAATATCCAAAAATTTGAAGGTAAACTTGCTTGATGAAGCAGTGTTTTGGCTGTCTCAATAAGGTTGCTAACGTCTTTTAGTCAGGGCACCCTTTGAGGAGTATTGGGGTGTGTGTGTGTGTGTGTGTGTTTGGTAGATAAGGTATTGTATGCCATTGGAATTAAGGTATGGTTTAAGAATTTGATTTCTCCGCCTCTATCAGTGTAAAGGGTGAATATTTTGTGACCAAAATGTTTTTCAATCACAGGATGTAAGCTTTGAATTTTTTTTTTTTACTTCATGTTTGTTTTCCATTGTGTACAACCAAATGTATTTGGTGTACTGATCAACAAATAAATAGTAATATCGCTTTTTTATCAATGGAGAGAACGGAGGATGGGCCCCGCAAACCACTGTAAATTATTTCTAATGGAAATTTGTTGGACAAAGTGTTTGAATAAAATGGAAATTTGTGTGCTTTACTGCAGCAACAAGTACAATAAGTAAAGTTGTCTTTTGAAGAGTATTAATGGAAATTTGTTGGACAAAGTGTGTGAATAAAATGGAGATTTATGTGCATTACTGCAGCAACAAGAATTACGATAAGTAAACTTGTCTTTTGAAGAGTACGGAAGACGAGAATTTATTTAAATGGAAAATAAAACTCGAGAATGAGGGTGACCCGATCTTCGAAGCCACAGATGTAAGGAAGGTCCAGCAATGGCTGTGTTGATGTTTGGTCGAGACAGTGACAAGTATTCATGAAGTCCTGCTTTACTCGGGCCGCACAGAAGAGGTACTCCTATAGTCTGATCTTTCACAATAAATTTAAGAGAAAAATTCCATGGAGGTTAGATTGTCTTTGCAAAATTGATTAATTGAGAGAAAGTTGCGTTTGATGGTAGGAGCACACAAAATATTAGAGAGTTTGAAAGTAGTATTTGATGCATTTAAACAAGTATTTCCAGTTTGAGTTATTGGAATCACATTACCATTACCCATGGTCATTTTCTCGACCCCTTTGAAGTCCTAAACATTGTGGAGGTAGTTGGTATAGGAGGAAATGTTGTGAGGCCCAACCGAATCGACAATCCACGGGTCATTTGGAGTTGTTTTTGCAACAAAATTTGCTTTTGCTTCAAAGTGGTTATAGGACCACGAGTGGCAAATGTTTGCTGTATGCCCAAATTTTTTGCAGAGTTGACAACAGACTCGTGAGGGTTGGTGCAGGAAGTTTCGCCACTGAGATTGATCATTTGGATGCTGGAAAGTTGTGCTTTGATTATGCTGTATATTTTGGTGAAGCCAGTTGTTGTTGTTGGGTGAGTATCGATTGTTGTGTAGGGCCGATGAAGCATTTGTGACTCGTTGAGCACCAATTGCTATGACCTGGATGGTAGTCCTCTTGAGATCCTTATGTTTGAAGAACAATTTATGATCAAGAAGCTTATAAAAAAGTTTCCTGTAGCTAATTGGAGAGCCTCATGTCCGTATGGCTGCTGAGATCTCACAGAACTCAGGATTGAGTCCACTCAATATTTTCACCACAAGTTCTTCAATATTGACATGTGAACCTGCTGTAGCGAGTTCATCGGAGAGAGAGAGAGAGCGAATCTCTCGCATATATTCAACAATGAATTTATTGTCTTTGCTGACCCGACTGAGACGGTGATGGAGGCTGAAGATGGGGGTTTGCAATTTGTTCGCAAAGGAGGTGTGAAGTTGATCCCAGGCAACTTTGGAGTTGGCAGCAAAAGCTACCGTGGATGCGATTGTGGCATCAACAAAGGCGATGAGAGCATTTTGGATTAGTTTATCTTGGCGAAACCAATTTTTGTACTCGGGGTTGGCAGTTGCAAGGCCGTTAGTGGTGACTGTTTTAGGGGACAACTTAGTGTTGTCAAGACGACTGTGGAGGTCATGGCCATGAAGGAGCATGGCAAGCTAGGCCTTCCAAATAGTGAAGTTATGGCTGCCACACAGTTTAATGGGAAACTGTGATAATGGATTGAATTGAATTAAGTGTTTGAGGACAGGGGCAGATCGACATCAATAACTGGGGTGGAATGGGCCATTAATGCAGAAGAAAAAAGGTTTTGATCTTGGACAACATACTCTTTAGAGTATTTTGGCGATGATACCATATAAGTTTAGAGAAGTAGAATGAAAATAGTATGCTTAGTGAGGAGCGTCGAATGTAGTTTATATATAAAGCAAGTAAAACAGATTGTGGTAAGCTAACTCCTAGAAAATAGGAGCAGATAAACATGCTTTTGAATGATATAATATACAAAGTTAACACCTCCTAATTTACAGGTAGTGCTGAGTAGTACGTGCACTGTTAGTTGTGTGATTAAGGAAGGTAAATAGCCTCATTGGCAGAAGCGAGAACGATTGGTGGAGCCGTTGGTCATTATCATCCATCCACAGAATCCATCTAATTGCAATGCTTCTTTCCTGCAAACTATATTCACGTCACAGTTTTCCGACCTTCTTTTCTGCCAGAAGTAGCTCTTTTTGATTCATGAACCAAGAATACTTGTGAGTCGTGAACTAAGTATAGAGTGGATATATACTACATGTAGTCTTTCCATTGCATCTCTTTAAAGAATCTGTTTCCATGTTTCAAACATGTGAGATGTGACCTACATGTCACCAATGAAGCAACTCTGTTGTTGTGTTTGTCAAGGACTCTAACAATTTATTGCTGCTAAGAATTTAGAAATTTATACACCAGAGAAATTCTATAAAACGTTATAGAACAAATTGAACAATCTGCTTGTGTGTCAAAGCCTGTGAGCATATATTTGCAGAACTTTTATTGCCTGATAAAGTGTCAAAAACCAAAAGTTTACTTGAAGACCTAATTTATACATCTTTGACACAAAGTAGTATTAGGCTTTAGTCCTTTCATCTCTCGCCATGCTGCTGCTTTGTAGGTGCTCCAGCACTGCTTTCGTTCCAGTAAGATACTCCACTAGTCCTTTGAAGTAGTCCGTTAGCAAATAATAAAGCACGGAAAGAAAGTTTTTACTCAATGACATGCACTGTATATAATTACCCTAAACAATTAAGAAATATATATGTATATGGCAAAGTAATAGTATTTGTTTCGAATTTGGTGACAGCAAAAGGAGCATATTACTCAGTTGCATTGCTTTACTTACCATTTGCATAGTTTCGACAGTCATGATGGTTAATCCTCAAGTCAGTATCCCATCCTTCGTTGAATCTGTTTGCCACATCTATTGCATCACTCTCTGAGTAGCCAACAAACCAGCACTTCCTTTTTGGCAGCTTCTTCAGTGTCCTTGTAAGAACAACTCCTGTCATGACGTGAATTGCTTAGGAGACAACTTCTAATATGAACTTATAACGTTAAGAGACAGGAAAAGCTTGTTTTTACTTCCATACAACTTCAATGATCAAAGTTAAAGCGCTCATTTCTTATTGAATGATGACTGTAACAGGTGTCGGCTGAATCCGAAGAAAACTATGCGCAGAGGTCAGACTTATTACGAAGTGTGACTAGAAATTGATCCTTATGGTTGTCAAGTTCACCAAAAAGTACTGTGCGTTGTAGCAGTATCCATTTGCCCTCATATTTTTTTGTTAGTATTTCTTTGAATGGGACATGGACAGGGGGGCAAAGAATCACAGAAAAATTGGAACTAAAAGGGTCTCACCTGGTACACTTCTGCCAGATAGAGCTGCAACAGCTACAGCTATGCTTTCAGGATCTTGAGGTTGGAAATCATACACTAAAGCCTACAACACACAGATTAGTAATCTGTTAAATAAAATTTTTTTTCCTTGTTTAATCATTAGAAATCTAAAACTCTCTAGCTCAATTAGATTGGTGCCAGAGTGGATCCACTAAGGTAATTAACAATGAAAGATTCCATAATTCTTTCTTATACAGCCAACCAGATGAGTAAATAATCAACGAAACTAGGCGTAATTGAAAACGGTCCTGAGTTTCCTGACTGAAAAGAAAAGAATCTATGGTTTGAGTAGGGTGACAAAGTTGATTTGCCTAACCCGCTTAAGACCCGCCCAGTTTATTGTTGTCAGCCTATTTTGATAGGTTTATTTATCAACTCTTAACACATTTTAAATTCCTAATTTGAGGACAAAATGAAGGTGGGGAATGCTAGAGAAACCTGAGAATGGAGGGAGGAGGAGGAGGGGTTGATGATGACCATGAAATGCTGCAAATCCCAGAAATTAAGAGAGTAAGCAGTGGACATGAGCAACTGAGCAGGTCCTTTTGTGCCTCTCAAAGGCACAGCTGCTACGTATACTTCATCTCTTCTGCTCCCGCTACTTCTTGTTGCTATGTAGTTTGCGAATGAGCTCGATAGCATTTCCCTCTTCTTTTTTTTTTTTTGTGTGGCTGGTTACAGTTGTTTCAGGGTCTGGGCCACCTACAACATCATAACATGAAAGATATTTGGTGTGGTAATAGCCACATACTACTGCATAACAATATTAATTTTTTCCCTCAGCTTCATTTTTGCTATAAATTTCATATGTTTGATTATATATATATATTTTTCTCCCCTTGCAATGAAATACGTTTATAGTTTTTACTATTCTTACTTTCAAAACTAAGCTATAGAGATGCAACTGTTAGATAGAAATAAAAATAGGATATCTGTGTGTAAAGTCTCCTCAATATATGAAAATTGAAAATTTGAAATTAAAATATGCAACACATGTGATGGTATAAAAATTATTTACACTGTTAATGTATATTAGTTAAACTCAATCAAAACTAGTCCTTTTCTCGTCTCGATTTATGTGACACCATTTGATTAAGCACACAATATTAAGAAAAAAAGATTTGGAGGGAGTAGACTATTTGTCACGGAGATTGAAAAAAAATCCCCTTACTAAGGACAAATGGTATACTGTGTGTCAATTTGATTTGAAATGTGTAATGGCATTATATACCACAAATAGATAGAACAACAGGCGAATAACATCTTCTTAGTCTTTGTTTCTGTGAAACTTATTACCAATGAAGTAAATTTTACAAAAAAATCTTAACACAAGAATCTAGAAATTGAATCTCATATCAAATATATTCAACTTTATAAAGTTCAGACTTTACACCTCGATGGATTACTATGTTACACTCTGTAACTCTTATAGAGTTTAGAAGAAGGCAGGTTGATCTCGAGCTTAATATTGTTATCAAGGAGAGATTCTGAGACTGTCTTTTGTATCATTCTATGATCAAGAATAGAATCATCCAAATGAGATTGAGCTACAAAGAACAGTACTCAACAGAGCTAGAAGAACTTGAACAAAATGCATCAACTATCAAGATCATTCTCATCATAATCAGAAAGGAATGGATCCTTCAACAATTCAGCAGCAGAGGGTCTTGCTCTTGGCCGCCCAACACATCTTTCAATGAAGGCCTTCAACTCGGGATCCCTCACGCGGTTAAAGGCTTGAGGCTTTATCCCAGAAGTTACTATCTTGTATAGCTTGGCTAAACTGTCACATTCACTGTAAGGTATCTCCAGAGTAGCCATTTCAATCAAGCACATCCCAAACGAGTACACATCCACCAACTCTGTGTAGTTCTCTTCATAAAGCTCTGGTGCCATATACTCTGGTGTCCCTAGTAGAGAATGTGCTGCATGGCTCTTCCCCACGATTGTTGCCAAACCAAGATCACCAATCTTCACCTGTGTAACATGATAACCAGGGTGTTTAAGGTCGACCAAAAGTATTACCATCTGTTTAAATGTACATCTGAAGCTCATGAATAGCTACCTCAGAAGCTCTTTTATAAATAACCAAACACTTCCCAATGTACTTCAGTGTCTAAGATTACATTCCCTATTAATCCGAAGGGGACCTTAGGCTCCTGATTTTACACAAACTGAGATGAATTACCCACGAATTTAAACTTAGTGAATATTGATTCTAACTTCACCGGCTTCTCCATTGTGACAGTTGGTGTATAGTTTATGTTCCCCAACTGCCTAAAGTGTATGTCTAACCCCATCGACCCACTCAGCTACACTTGGGATTTAAATTCCATTAGCTTTCTCTAATTATTGTAAGCACCAATTCTCTTCCCAGAGAGTAGAGGATATGCAAATGAGATAAAACCTGTCATTTCCCTGAATATCTCGACAAAGTAAATGACATGAATCTTGCAGATTTAGAATCATAAGAAAGGAGAAGGAACAGGTTCATCAGGAATGCGCATCAGTATGTAGTATTTTTGACATAAAAGTGGAGCTTTTAAGTATCTGACATTATGCTTTGAACCATGAAAGGATGCATATTTATGTCTATAGCAGAGAAATAGTAAGCCAGTATCGACTGAGTTCATACCTTTCCAACATTCCCATTGATAAAGATGTTACTGCAATTGAGGTCTCTATGAATAACACAAGGATCATGAGTATGGAGAAAATCCAAGCCCTGTAATATCTGTCTTGACCACTTCTTCAAGGCCTTTATTGAAACATGACGGTGCTTTTTCCTGTATTCCCTCAAATTACCAGAGGCACATGCCTCAGTTATGAAATTTAGAATGTTATGGTCACAGTCTTTCCAGAAATGGTACATGACAATGATGTTATCATTCTTCAAGTTCTTCAGCAACTCAATTTCCGAATGGATCTTATTGATGATGAAGGGACTGTCACTGAATTTGTTCAATCTAATCTGATTCCAGGCTACTTCTCTTCCTTCCTCAAGATCAAATGCCCTATACACCATCTTCACTGCACCATGGCCAAGCAGCTCCTCGTACCGTCCAAACCTCCCAGATGGATCAATCTCAGCAAATAACTCATTTTCTTGATCAGTTGCATCAGGAATTGCAGTTGGCATACTGAGTTCTATAAGAGTAAACAGAAAACCTAAGCATTTTGAAGATTCATCAAAGAAAACAACCACACAAGGTCGATTTCCATAATAGGACCTAAATTCGAAAAAAAGATGTGAGCTTGTTCTAGCAAATCACAGATCCACCTGGTACTGGTGTGTCGCTCATTGCCTCCGTTTCAAACTACTATACATAATGTTTGAAAAAGAAAACTACTGTAAATATATAGGTATTTTAAGTCGACAAGTATCAAAAAAGAGTATCGGGTATAATGTGATCCACTGGTCCTAATGACTTCTAAATCTTGATAAAATAAATTATAAATAATTTAAATTCTGTTCTCCCTGTTCACAACCATTGTTAAACCTCAAATCACTTTTCCATTTTCTTCAAATTGAACTCAAGATTCAAAAGTTCCCAACTTGGTTAGATGAAATTCATAAATATTAACAGACTACAAAATTTTAACAACATATAAGATCAAGAACTGTGGATTGAATCAACAGATAAATATTGTAAAGGAAAGAAAAACTCTAATTCACTAGTAGTTAAGGTGAAAGTAATTGTGAGAAGAGAAGCAAAACCTTAATTTCACCTAAGAAATCAAGACATCCAAATATTTAGGTCAAATTTACTATTTATGCTCAGAAGTTTGCAGAATCATAAATAAAGAAGACCTCATTGCAATTATACCACAAGGATAACAACAACTAGTATAATGATAAACTTCCCAATTCCAAGAGGCACAGTATAGTTTCATAATTTCTCCTTTTCTCTTCAAACCTTAAACCCCACGAGAAAAGCTTTCTTCCACCATATAATAGTACTACTTTTCTTGAAAATCATGTTTAAAAGCTAGTACTCACTGCAATTACAAGTACCACTCATGGGAATATCATCTCAAATATTGTTTTTACATGAAATTAAACCACTGGTCCCAAATAAAAATCTAGACTTTGCAAAGATATCACAACAAGAATCAAGAAGGAAAGCAAAAAATTGATAGTAGTACATACAACAACAATGCGCAGTTATTGTTGAAGTAGGGAAGAGAAAAATTAAAGATTCTCCATAACAAATAATAGAGCTAGAAAGAAAAGGGAAATTGAAACTGATAAGTGTGAGAGATGGAAGTGATTTTACCCTCTATGGCTGTAGGCAGGCAGGCAAAAGGGAGAAAGAAGAGGAAAAGAGGGAGAGGCATAAGCAACAAGATTAAATTGGAAATAAAGCATTATTTATAGACTCTTCTACGTACGCATGCAATCTTTCGTCGTCGTTTCATTCATTATTAAATGAGTTTAAGTTCCGGCGTCAACAAAAATTTAGACATTGAATTACTTTATATGTACATTTATATTATAAACTAGTTAGAATAACCTATGCTTTGGTCGGGCTCGAACAACGTTATATTATTTATTATATATTA
>JACEIK010005083.1:45636-64055 GCA_018107945.1 Datura stramonium | reverse complement strand
ATATGTGAGATTGAGTTTAAAACATATCAATTATATCTCTAACAGGCTCTCTCCTATTCGTGAAATTACACTAGATAATTATTGTTATATATAAAAAAAAGTTACGTGTTCTTAGAATGGGTTAACATCGCATGTTGCAAAGGACTGAGGGGGCCATGCATGTGAATATAGTTAATATATTGAGCTACAAGTCAAAAGGGATTCAATGGCTGCAAACCGAAAAGCAAGCCTTTTTATAACACGATATATCCGTGCCATAATTTGCTACGGAGACTTTCTTAAGCCACCCAGCACAAAAGAAAGATTAACCCAATTAATCTGAATTCGTGTTGCATATAGAGCTTATTAAAGAGGAAATACCCTCAGCGGTCAAGATTTTTCCATGCCTGAAATTCGAACATGACATCTTGAATTATTAATCGAGGGATTTTATTCATTCTGTCACAATACTTCGTGTGGATGATTTTTAAATTTTAGAATAACATCGATATTAAGTGTTAGTAATTGAGTTCTAAATTAATTTTTCTTTTACATATTTATAATTTTTTTAATACAAATAAAGAATTTAAACAAAAATAAATAGGTTCAGCTGAATTCTATGTCATCTTCTAGCTTCTTCCCTGAATATATGATTCCACTAATGTATATAGTCGAATAATTTTATAAATGTATATATNAAATGTATATATATATATACTTGTGTTATGTTCAAATTGATTGTCAAAATTTAATGCTTGGTATGAGTCAGCCTCTGCTCTACTCTAAATTAAAAGACAAACTAAAGAGGGAGAACTTTGGAGAGAAGTCATTAAATACAAAGTTGTACAGCTAGTAAAATCATGCAACATCCGTGCCCAAATATTTTTGCATGAGGTGAATCTAGCCTCTTTTAAACTGACCAGCTTTACGTCATAAAAAACAACTTGTCAATTTGGAAAAAAGTAGTGTGGAATTGAAGCCCCGTACGATAAATTTACAACGCCAGAATATTTAATTAGTTATCATGCCGCATAAAGACAACCTTCATACACCCGTCGTTTCAAAATAAGTGGTACTTTCAGCTAATGCACACATATTAAGAAACTACTCGATTCTAGAAAATAAAAAATGTTTTTACTAACTTACCTCTAATTAAAGTTTTCTCTTTTCCAAGCTGACATTAGGTATTGAAGTATTAGGTGGTTTAATTCAACCAGACCAATTAATGAGCATTATCCATTAATGTGCCTTTTGGAGTTTCCTACTCATTTTGCCATATCACAATGCAATGTTTGTGTACCCGTTGAAAATCATAAAATTCAAACTAAAAATTTCAATTGTAAATCATGAATGAATTTTTTTATTGGAGCCAATATTTAAAATATTTTCCTCCAAAATTATCTTATAAAAAAATATTCGATTTTATTCATTTGAAATTAAAACTAATTATATATTGCTGAAATAAATATGGCTACAACAGAAACTCACCAAAGATCTTCATTTCAAATTGATTTTAATATTTCTTTTGAATATGAAAGTGAGTATGTTGGTGGAGAACAACTTGATCTTAATGTGGATATATACACAATTTCTGACCTTATTATTATTCCTAGTGAAGAAGATGATGCACAATTGAGTATAAAATTAATTATTGTTGTGTTTACAATAATTAAATGTCTTGAAAAAGAAAAACTAGTTAATGGTTCTTGATTATGTAAACAAGGGCAATTTTGAAAGAATAAAGTTAATTCCTTCTTAAAATCTTAAAGCACCACTTATTTTGAAATAAAAAAAAAGTGACCAAAACACCACTTATTTTGAAACAGAGGAAGTACTTATTTTCTCGAGTCCAATTTTGTTACATATAATCATGATAGTTGTTTAGTATTTATTTTTGGAGAAAGATCGAAACTGTTCTTGAACTATTGGATTTGGTATAAAATATCCTACGTTTATCTTTTGATTCCAAAATGCGCCTAACGTCAACATATGCCCTTATTTTTGACGGTCCTATTTCAAAATATTATTAAATCTTTCATTTATTACATGGAACTGCAGCTAGTTGATTTTTTATTTAACCTAAATAATTAAAACCCATCTCAAACCCGAATCCATCTAATTATTTCTACCCGTCCTATTTTAAATCCTCATATCCAAATAATAAACCCATATACGGATTGATTTCTAGATTTATGTGGGTTTATTATTTAGATGTGGGGATTTATAACGGGGCAGATCGAAATAATTAGGTGAATTCGGATTTGGGTTGGATTTTAATTAGTTTAGGTTAACTAAAAAATCAACAAACTGCAACGTACCATGTAATAAATGAAAGGTTTAATAATATTTTGAAATAGGGCCATAAAAAATAAAGGCATTATAGGTCAATACATGGATGTCGGGGGCGCTTTGGAGTTAGAAGGTAAACAAAGGGTATTATTGTATCAGATCCGATAGTTCAAGAGCAATTTCGGTCCTTTTCTGTTTCAGAAGTAAAAACCACAACAAAATTTCAATATTTAAAAAGAATTTCAAGTAGGTTTATAAATATGAACCCTAAATAATAAAAGAACAACAACTCTCAGCTTTATGAGTTACAAGATAAGTCACATACCAAATCGAAGCTTCAACAAGAGGAACAAAAGTTTAAGGTCCCAGTTTGAATTTGCAAGAATTTTAACATGAAATTAAAATAATAATTTTTGTGATTAAAAATCTTAATCCATACTAGTTATGATATTTTGATCCTAAATCGTATTTTCTAAGCTCTGATATCACATGTTAAATTCTTAACATAATAAATCCTTAGATCAAACATGATAATGAAATACAAAATAAATAACAATCAGTAGAGTAGAACGACATATTAATTTGAACCATAACAGACTGTAGAATGGACTAGGTCTTTCTTTGTATTACCCTTCCTCAAGATAGTGGCCTCAATAAGACAACTGTTACACACTTATCTGTCACTCTCTTGATACGATGATAATAATTAGAGAAGAGAAAATGTGTTTTATATAGGGTTAGAGAAAGACCAAACTATATATAGTGAAATCTTATTGCTTTCATTACGGGCCTTATTGGGTCAAGCCTACACTCCCTCATTAGATCCATCTAATGCATAAATTGCATGGTGCAATACCAATTATCATATTATAATTGGACTCGTGTTTATGAACTACCATACAATCTTAGTTAAAATATAAATAAAACATTTTAAAGAATGTAAGCTTATTTTTGCAACATAAATTAGTCAAAAAAATATTTTTTAAAAGAGTGTAAAGGGAAAACATGATAACTAAAAAGATCACAAGGAGTACTACTATTTTGAATTTACTTTTTACATAATTAACAGGAATAACAATATTACTATTTTAGATTTACTTTTTCTATAATTAACAAGACTAACAATATATTGTTAGATTATCTAAAAGGGAATAATAAGGGATTGTTAGATTTGCAGGCTAATTGAAATAATAGGGTGAATTATTTGTGTAAATAATAATACAAAGATTATTGTGTGGCGAATAGTAACGTAAAAATTGATATATGTAGTGAATTATACTACATGCATTATTGTGTAAAATTTGCCATTTTAAAAATATATTTTCCTTTAGATATTCAATCCACATATTTTTAATATACCTATGCTAATTATCCCTAATTTTTATCTAAACTAGTTTAGTGTACGTGTATTGCGTGTGTCTCACGTCAATATTAAATTTAACATATATGAGAAAAGTAAAATTATTGAAAAATAATAATTAACGTTAAAATAATTATGTGTGCTGCTGCATGTGCGTGTGTGCGTGCGGGTATGCGCGGCGGGGATGGGAGAATATTGATGTTGCAACAAATATAATCCAACGTTTATTAGTTACCACCTTTAAAGCTTGTAATTGAAAAAATAAGAAAAAAATGGTCAAAAATATTCTCTCTACTTTCGTCTATTAGCTAATTTTACCCCTCGTTATACTATAGGGCCAAATATACCCCCGCCATTAACAATGTAAATAAAGGTACCTCTCAATTGGACGGAATCCCCCAAATTGACTTAAAATACCAAATTTCTATAAAATTATCCGTTTTTCCTCTTTAGCCCAACCGACCCACTAAATTGAATAAACCCAAATCAAACTAAATCCCAAAATTCATCTCTTCATGTTCTTCATCTCCTCCTCTGTTGAAACACATATAGTCCAAAAATAGAAGAAGCAGAAGATGATATTGGAGAAGATACTGAAGATTACATCGAACATAAGCTTAAAAAAGAAGACAAAATTACCATTGCTGGACTCAACAACCGGCTTTCTTCAAGAATTATCCACCATGGTTGGATTATTCAAGCTCGCAATGCTGCCATTAACTACATTGTTAAAGTAATCAATCTATCTTGAAATTCAAAACCCATTTCATAACTTTTGAATATTAATTTGAAATAAATTTGATTTTTTTTTCATTTTTGATATGTATATATATGCAGACAGGAGGACCTATTAGAGTCAAGAAAATCACAGTTTATACAGCAGTGACTTATGTTGATGGTTTTTTTTTCCAGTTATGCCAATAAAAGTAAGTATTATTGATTAATAATTTGATTACTTTTTTAGAATTGGGTTATAATTTTTTTAAATCTTGTTGTAGAATGAAAGATTCAGTGCAGCAAGGTTACTGACAATGGCATGTTTAAGTTCTGCTGTGAAATGAGAATGGATTGATGTATACGAATATGAGAAATTAACGATATTTAATTGGAGAAACTATCGAATATGAAGGACAATGTTGTTGAAAAATTTGGAGGGATAATGACTTTGTTTTGTGCTATCTATTATAGATGGATTGGCAAGGACAAAAGCCAGTGGAACAATTGATGCAAGTACTGCTTGTGAGCTTCGCTGTGGTAGCATTCCTCATAAGATATATGTTGGGCTCATTCCTCATAGGCTATATGTTGGGCTATATGTGTTTTAATGGAGGAGGAGATGAACAAGATGAATTTTGGGGTTTAGTTTGATTTGGGTTTATTTAATTCAGTGGGTCAGGTTCAGATAAAAAGAGGAAAAATAATTGGGTATTTTAAGTCAATTTGGGAGATTTCATCCAATTGAGGGACATTTTTATTTACTTTATTAACAGCGGGGTATATTTGACCCTATAGTATAATGAGGGGTAAAATTAGCTAATAGATGAAAGTAGAGGAATATTTTTAACCACTTTTCTAAAAAATAATTACAATTACAGTGAAATAAAATTTAAATCGTTTCTGGCACATCATATGGCACAATCCAAATGGACGAGTCGTGCAGGCACCCATATCGACTCTAACTCGATAGGAAAACCTCTTTTAAAAACAACAAAAATAAGTTATTTACAGTTTTCATTAACTTGCACAAATCAATCTTTTCATAGAAATAACCATAAAAATGATTTCCAAAGACTTGATTCCCCCAAGATCTAGTTCAGTCAGGGACAAGACCACTAACTAGAATACCAATAAAATAAAATGACACAACTTCATCTACGGAGAGAATGCGGAAGCTAAGGCTGAGTACTCCATGTCAATCATGAAACTTCAACCTTCCACAACCTACACCCAAAAAGATGTAGCAAGGTAGTATCAGTACACCATACATACCAGCAGGCATCATCACTGACTAAGATTAGTTCACGCAATAATATATAATTAACATGCAATCGATTACTCAATTGTAACAACAATTTCGACATTATAATTAGATCCTACCAAGTTCATCAATCAATTTCATTAATTCATAAAATTCAAACAATAACCACATCCATTTCCCTCAAGACCTTAGTCATCATTCACGTGCCTCTATTCTGTTTCCTTATCCCGCTATAGCAGATACATATTCGCTACAGCAGTCTCACGGCCGCGGAACTAGTTCGCTGCAATGTTGGCCTTATTAAATAGTATCCCAGTTCCTTGGCCTATTCCCTTTTTTCAAACTGCCATTTGACAGTACGAGCATGCCTTTATTCATTCACACCTCAATTATTATATACTAAGTTCGTTCCCACCATTCAAGACCTATTTATTGACTTAACAGTATTATTAACCCTCTTCAATTTCTACTCTTTTACCCGTTTCCCGATGTTATTTCTATATCAACTATCCCTAGTTAATCATTACCATCGTTGGATCAACCATGCTACCTTTTACAGCTTACTGTGACCACATTTAAACAAGCATTCAATCATAACAATTAAATAAGTAACTCAATTATTCAACAAGGAAATTATCAAACCATATCACTGGAGTTATGCCCTCCAAAAACAAGGATACAAGCATATACCTGCACCTCCCCAATTCCACACTGTACCATTCAGTATCAAAATAGCATCATACATAATCATATCTGCATCATAGCATCATGTACCATCTCATCATGTTTCGTCTCATCATTGAATCCTTTGCATCATACCCTAATCATATTGGTATATCATGTATTACATATGTATATCTGTTATTTGTCACTCGTATGCATACCTATTCCGAACTCTGTCTTACCGCTGTATGTATATCATACCATATCTGTATAAATCTCTATCTCACAGTCATATTATCTGTGATGTGCTGGGAACACGCCTCCATCACATCACTATACACACATACCAGAGGGACTTATGTCTGCCTTCTAGTCATGACCTACAGGGGACTCTAGAAATCCATATACTGTACACCCAGCCGTATGAACCACTCATCATACCTGTCTGTGTACTTATTTTCGTACACCCAACCATATAAATATTTAGTCATACTTGTCTGTGTACTCATCCATACTGCTCGTTTGGATGCTCACCTCGGGCGTGAGCCACTCATATTCAAGTATTCACTCACAGGCTTGATCGTACTAACTTGCTCGTTCAGATACTCACCTTGGATACGAGCCTCTCAGCTCAACATAAGGGTGACTCATCTTTCCATTTCAACATACCACCTCATTTCCTCACTTTGTTAACCTCAGATTTCACCCATCGTTTCAGGAACAACATGTTACAGTTCAATTAATCTAACAAAATTACACTCAACAATAAGAATTAATCATTACAAGCTATAACACAATCTTGGCCCGGGGCCATTTCACAATTAGTTATTCATTACATTTTTCCATGCCTATAATTCATCGAACCATGGTATAAACTGGCCCGCTCTCTAGATTAGGCCTAACTGTAGTGGCAACTCTGCCATGATAGGGGCCTCGCTACGACGGTTATCGTGCCGCTGCAGCAGTACTGCTCAGCCGTACTCTGACCTAGCTCTCCACTTAGACCCCTTCTATAATGTTTCTTCAAAATCAGCTCATCTACCATGCATATTTATTAACTAATCCCTATTGTCAAATTACCTTTATTTCTTAGGAAACAACAAATAATCCGACACGAACCATAATGATCATAAACACATAACTATCAACAATGAACTATTAGCTCATTAACTCATACAAATGCATGGATTGTCCGAACACCTACCTCTATAACCATACCTTAGTCCCTTATCCGAGCATATTTTAGAGGTAGACCTTACGATTTCTCCACTAAGATGGAAATCCAACGGTCTAGACCCAAGACTCTTCATAACCACGTAATTGCATACTATGGAAACTCTAGCTCCTCATTCTTATCTTCTCCCCATTACTTTCTTCTCGTATTCACCTATGGATTATAGTCTTGCTAGGGGTGATTAACATGGTAATTTCCTTTTTACTCATCAATGGCACATCAATCATACACTCATATACGATTTTCTAATCAAAGTCTAACACATAGGCAAGCAATATCCTACCTGAGTGTCGAGCTAGCGTCAAGAAGTCCACTCCCGTGTGCTTGCCTTAGGTTCTGAAGGCTTGCAGAGAATTGGCGTGTCGAAGGATGAAGTTCTTGCCCTCTCTAGCCTCTTTATTTTCTTTCCCTTGCTAGAAATCCCAACTTTTATCTTTGGGCATTTTTATTCCCCAACCCTTATGAAAATAGGATTTTAACCTAAACCTGGGACAAATTGCGGAGTACTAGTCCGCGTCGCCCCTGTAGCAAAGGGTTAACCGCTGTAACGGTTCCATTACAACGGGGATCCTACCCACTATGGCGACTGTGCGACTGGGTCCATCTGATTTCAACTTAGTCCATTGTAAGTTATTCAGGCACATAGTCCCTTAATCTGAGAACATAAATCAGTCTTATATAATATTTAAATTTTTTCACGTTTAGGTCGTCAGGGTGCTATAATGATCGGACGTGTTGTTACATCATACCAACATTTAATCAGATTTAAAATTATAATTTGAATGACCAATATAACTGAAAATATTTAGTAATTTTATGTCTCTTACTATATTTTTTTTCTCGCCGAAAAAAGCTTAATTCTTTTGCAATACATGAATTTTTTCAATTGATCAAAATATATATTTTGATAAGAATTTTGTGGACAAAAAATCACTTAACCAATTTTTTCAGAAAACTATTCAAAATTCATATTTTGAAGAAAATATTATGGCCAAAATTTTTAGAAATAACCTTGAAGGTATTTTTTGAAAATATTATAAATTGAGTAATTCTTTGAGAAAATTTTCGCAATTAATTTGCTATTTTAGACATCAACAATTTCAAAAATAAAAATCACAACATGATTTTAAGATCTAAAAGGAATTTATGTATATTTATGAATATGAACAGAAAATCTTGAAAATACAACAACTCTCTCAATTTTAAGAGTTACAAGACGAGCCACATATAAAATCGAAGCTTTTAGTAAGAGGAACAAAAGACTTAAGGTCCCGATTTGAATTTGCAAGAATTTCAATATGAAATTACCACAACAAATTTTCTGATTAAAAATCTTAATCACTACTAATCATGAACTTTTGATTCTAAATCATATTTTTCAAGCTATGATATCACATATTAAATTCATAACATAATAAATCCTTAGATCGAACATGATAATGAGATACAAAATAAATAACAATTACTAGGGCAGAACGACGTATTAGTTTGAGCCATAACGGACTGTAGAACGGACTAGGTGTTTCTTTGTATTACTCTTTCTCAAGATATTGGCCTCAATAAGACAACTTCCACACACTTATCTGTCACTCTCTTGATACGATGATAATAATTAGAGAAGAGAAATATGTATTTTATATAGAGTTAGAGAGAGACCAAACTGTATATAGTGAAATTCTAATGGCCTTTTCATTACGGGCCTTATTGGGTCAAGCCTACACTCACCTCATTAGATCCATCAAACACATAAAGATAAGACAACTTCCACACACTTATCCGGTCACTCTCTTTGATACGATGATAATAATTAGAGAAGAGAAATATGTATTTTATATAGAGTTAGAGAGAGACCAACCGTATATAGTGAAATTCTAATGGCCTTTCATTACGGGGCCTTATTGGGCCGGGTTTCACACTCACCTCATTAGATCCATCAAACACATAAAGTGTAGGTACATCACTATCATACTATAATTGGACTCATGTTTATGAACTACCATACAATTTTAGTTAAAATATAAATCAAATATTTTAAATAATGTGAGCCTATTTTTGCAACATAAATTAGTCAAAAAAATATTTCTTAAAAGATGTAAAGAGAAACATGATAACCGAAAAAAATCAAGGAGTACTACTATTTTGAATTTACTTTTTACATAATTATGTGAATGACATTATTACTACTGAGGATTTACTTTTTCTATAATTAAAAAGAATAACAATATACAATTAGATTATCTAAAAGGAGTTATTAAGGGACCATTGGATTTGCAAAGCACTATTGAAATAATAAAGAATTATTTGTATGAATAATAATACAAAGATTATTGTAGCGGTGAATAGTAAATAAAAATTTATATATGCAATAATAATACTGTATGTGTTATTATGTAAAATTTGCCCCTTTAAAAATATATTTTCCTTTAGATGCTCAATCCATATATTTTTAATACTATCATGACCTAAAATCTTTTGTCATGACCCGAGTCTACACCCTAGACGCGACACAGTACTTAAAGGCATAAGTAGCCCCAAGAAAATCCATGTAGCATGTTACTGACATACTAGAATTTAAATGGAAAACTGATCAGAAGCTACTGAAGTGTAAAAATAATCTTTTACGAGAAAAGATAAAATCTGGTAAAATATTGGAGTTTTGAACAACACTGATAATAATAAGCTGAAACTGATACTAAACTGTCTGAAAACCTCTACTAATAGATGAGTTACTGGGACAAGCCCCCACCTAACTTTAAGTCTAGAAAACTAAACTAGTACTACTAAAATAGAAAGAATAGCTTCGATACTCAAAAGATGAGGACTCACCAATAAAACATTGCTGAATATTGCCAGTAAAGCTAACTGCAATCCTGAGATTGGGTACCTGGGCCTATATCATAAAACTATATAGCATATAAAGTATGCGTCAATACTTGGAATGCACTGAGTATGTGAAATATCAAATAAAACATAAAAGTGCTGATTATACATAAACTGAGCTGATATGACATGCAATAACCATGCCCGAATCATAAGTACTAGAAATGTCTGAAAATCTGAGAAAACACTATAAGAACTGATAATCTAAAACTAAAGCCATGAATATATCTGAAATTTGTAAGACTAGACTGTGAACTATGATTGTATTGTACAATGGGAGTTCCTGTTAACCGACATATAACCACGTGAGCTAGATATAGAGTTTGATGTTTACTCTCTAATGATAGGACCCATCGTACCTTGCCATGGTACAGTGACTGGACTGTGTGATCACTAACTATAAAACCCATTTGGGTTAAATCCTACGGTGGCACATAGTTCTGGAAATCTGGGTGCGCTGAACCCCGACCCGCTCAGTGCTAAGGACTACTCCCAACTGATGACACATAACAGATGTATATATATAAATATTAAATTATACTGATAGCTCGAATGGTGTCCTAAGGCTAACTCAAAACTACTTATCTGGAAGTGTCCTGAGAGCCTAAAGGACCTGATAACTGAGGGTACTGAATATACTGTTAAACTGACAATATTATTGTTACTGAGTATATTGAAAATGATAGAAACACTGTAAATCAACATTTCACAATTCCATGAGAAAATCAGGACAAATTCAATATCATGTGAAACATACTGTATTACTGAAGATACTAACATGAATATATAATATTTCTAAACACGACAGTCTGACATCATAGAAAAGTAGGGGTTTTTAACAATTTGAAAGAAAGCCCTAGGTTATGATTTTTGGTATTTCAAGGCTTGGGTTATTGAAATCTTGAGACATAAGGGTGAAAGAAAATCCTTATTGAAATTCCACATGCCATCCTTATTGAAATGCCACATACCTACAGAAGAAATCCCTGAAGAATAAGCAGAAGTCCTAACTCTTGTCTTAAGAAGTCTATCTGAGTTCTTACGGGGTTTTGAGAATGTGAGGAGAGAATGAGGGAAGAGTGTCGACTAACCCCCTCTAAATTCTCCCTATTATATCCCAAAACAACATAGTTTAGGAATTAAAATAGTGGGAAGTTATGAAAATTCTCATGGAGAAAATGTTTGAACAACTGCCGTCAGGATCCAATGGGTCATACAACGAGTCGTTGGTTGTGACCACTACTCGTTGGGACCAGTCATTGGTCTTAGGTCTGAAAATATTGTTTTTGGGCTTTGACCAATGGTTGGAAAGGATGACTCGTTAAAGGACATGGCGGATTGTCAAATCCAGTTGTGGTCACTGGAAAATTTTTGAACCTTTCCCAACAGGCAGACAAAATGACTCGTTATATGATACAATGCGTCATTGTTTCCACCTGTGGTCTGAAGTGAACTTGAAAACTTTTTGAATTTCATCTAACTTCTAGTTAGGTTGAGTCATTATATTAAACAACAACTCATCATAGGGCTCGTTATTTCGGGGGAGGATTTGACAATTTTTTGGATTTGGTCATAACGGAAGACATGATGAATCGTTACTTCATCTAACGAGTCATTTTATGTCTCGTTAAGTCATGAATCTTCTAACAGGTCATTGGTTCTGACAATGACTCATCTGACGAGTCATTTTGAGAAAAGTTTTTTGGTTCCCTGCTGTTTTTATTCTAAGTCTGGAGTTTGGTCTTAGGAACTTTTGGGGTGTTAAAATATCTCCCCCTTAGGGATATTATGGATACTAAATAAGCTGAAAATATAGGAAAAGTGTTGCAATCCCAAACTGGAAACTATAAACTGAATACTGATGGAGTGACTGACTCCGAACTAAGATACATGACTGAACTGAGCTCACATACCAAGGATCCATTCTAAGGCATGGCTAGAACTGGTGAGCATGAAACGAACATGAAACTAAATAGAGTATTGAGGATGAATTTAGTACCTGATGCTAAAGCTGATCTAGAAGGAAAAAGGTGAGAGTATCTAGCCATTATATCTGCTTTGACTATCCATGTAGCTCCCTCAACTAGATGATTTCTCCATAAAACCTTTACTGAAGTGACCTCCTTATTTAAAACTTATGAACCTGACAGTCCAGGATCTGAACTAGGACTTCTTCGTAAGAGAGACTATCTCTTACGCCAACACTCGTTAAAGGCACAATTGAAATTGGATCATCGATTCATTTCTTTAGTAGAGACACTTGGAAGACTGGATGCACCATGGCTAACTCCGCAGGAAAATCCAACTCATAGGCCATGTTGCCAATGCATCTCAAAATTCTGAAAGGACCAACATAACGAGGACTGAGTTTTCCTTTCTTCCTAAACCTCATCATCCCTTTCATAGGTGAAATTTTCAGATATACCAAATCATCCACAGCAAACTCCAGCTCTCTCCTTCTTACATCTGCATATAATTTCTAGCGACTTTGAGCTATTTTCAGCCCTTCTCTAATAAGCTGAACCTTCTACATGGCCTTATGTACTTAATTAGGACCTATAGGAGACCTACATCTTCTACCATATAATACCTCGAACGAGGCCATCTGAATACTGGAGTGGTAGCTGTTGTTATATGCAAACTCAATGAGAGGTAGGTGATCATCCCAACTGCCCTTGAAATAAATCACGCAAGATCTCAAGATATCCTCTAGAGTCTGAATAGTCTATTCAGCCTAGCCATCTGTCTGCAGATGGAAACTGTACTGAGCTTAACCTGAGTACCAAGTCCCTTCTGAAATTACTTCCAAAGGTGTGAGATATACTGAGTCCCTCTATCTAAAATGATGGAAAAGGGAACTCCATGAAACCTGAATAACTCCCAGATGTATAGTCTAGCATAATCCTCTATTGAATTTGTGGTCTTAACTGGTATAAAAAATATGCTGACCTAGTCATTCGGTCTACAACCACCCAAATCGGATCATGCTGTCGGCGCGTACGAGGTAGACCTGAAATAAAATCCATATTTACTTCTTCCTACTTCCAAGTATGTTGATATCCTGAGTCATACCTCCAGGTCTCTAATTTTCAACCTTGATCTATTTGCAGTTTGGACACTTAGCCACAAATCATGCAATATCCTTCTTCATGGCATTCCACCAATAGACTTCTCGTAGGTTACAGTACATCTTGGTGGTACCTGGGTGGATAGAGTACCTGGAGCTGTGAGCTTCCATTAGTATTTATTGCCTTAAATCATCTACATCTGGAATGCACAATCTGCCTTGGTAATGGAGCACATCATCTCCACCTTTGGAGAATGCTTTCACCTCTTTCTTTATGACTACTTCCTTGAACTTAAGTAGAATTGGGTCTTCATCTTACTTTGACTTAACCTCTACCACAAGGGAGGATTCTGACTCATTTTAAACTACAACTTCACCTTATGCTGAGCCAATGATGAGTTGGTAATTTACCAACTCATTAGGCTCTTAAGCTTGAACGTTAGCTTAGTTTTTAGTCTTTTTGTTGGATTTTATGCCCCTTTTGCCTTTTTATGTGCAAGTATCTAGTTTGAATAAAAGGAGCATGAATTGGAGTAAAAAGAATGTAATTCAAGTAAAAACTGACGCTCCACCTGAGGACACCGACGATATGCCTGTCAACTGTAGGAAACCACTGGCTTGATGAGGAATTGCAATCGTCGGCCTGCAGACAGCAATCAGTGATCCGTCGGTTCCATCACCGAAAGATGCTGGAAATGGCTGACCAATGATGAAATGGATCGGTGTCTTGTGGATGCCAACTGGTGAACTGTCAAAGGCACCGTCGGAAGGCCCTGGAACTTCATTGGATTGCAAAAGAAAATGACCAGCGGTTGTGGATAGCAACCAGCGAACCGCCAGTTCTACCGTAAGTGAGGACACACCTGAATAGGGAAAAATCATCAAAGCCAAAAAAAGAGGAGAATGTTTACCTTATTTTTATATATATTCTTGAAGAAAGTACTCTGAACATATCATTGAAAATTTCCTTACGTTTTGAGAGTGAAGGACTCTATTGTAGAGAAAGAAATATTAGAATATAGCTTTTTATCTTCATCTTATTCTTCATCAAGGTATAACTATTATTATAGAAATATTGTGAGTTTGATTTTGCTGACTCCTATGATAAAATTATTGAGTTAATTATTGAATATGCTCTTGTATTTCTCAATTATGAGTAGCTAAATATATAACTAGAGGTGTGTGATGATGGGTGTCTAATTTGATTTGGTATTGCTAGATTTGTCTTGTTGTTACTTAATTAGTGTAAATATATTGAATTCTCCTCAAATTAAAGTTTATTGCTCATAGTTGCAAATATGAGTATTGTTTTTTTTACTTGATTTTAGCTTGAAAAAGAAGAATGGAGTAATGGGGGATAATTTAATGGTGGATTGGGATTTAATTATGTGGGGTTGGACTAGAAATAGCCAAAACCCATGTTCATAATACCTTAAGAGGTTGATGGATAGAAATATCTTATCCCCTAATACAGACCATATTGAAATAGTCAAATTGTGTCTTGAGATTCGAGAGAACTCAAGGATAAGGAGTTCAATTGATTGAAGAACATTGGGCTCCATCTTTTTCCAAGGTTATTTGCACATATTAGTAATAATTTGACTATCTAGCAAATTTCGATTTGATTGACATGCCATATACACCACACCTCTAGCCTTTGCTCATTATTATTTCTCAATTTTAGTTATTTTGCTCTCTTGACAAGCTGATTTTAGAATCCACAATACCTTTGCCTTTACTTCCCCCAAAATTTACATTTACATTTTCATTGCTTGGATGCGAATCACTTCAATTCACTAAACGACTCTTGTGCATATCATTCTCTAGTCCTTGTGGGATTTAACCCCGACATTCATCGGGTTATTTATTTTGATACAACGATCGCTTACATTCTCTCTAAATGAGGAGTGTAGTTTGAGCATTATCAAAAATGGTGCCGTTGCTGGGGACTAACACTTGATATCCTTGAGTTGTTTATTAATTTGAATTGTTCTTGTATCTTAAGGAGTTTAACATTGTTGTTGCCGTTGGTCATCTAGGGTGAATTCATATGAGCCAGCATTCACAAGAAGGAGATAGTTCGGTGGAAGGAAATATGGAACATGAAGAGGATAATCTTTTCATGCCTGAGATCGCAGGTGCCATTCGCCTACCAGCTACGATAGGGAATGCGGTATTTCATGTCACTAGTACAATGTTGCACCTGATGCAAATGAAAGAGCTCTTCAGGGGTAAACGAAATGAGGATGCAAACTTCCATTTGAAGAACTTCTTAGATATTTTCCAACCTTTCAATATAATGAATATAATACAAGAGTTTATCAGGTTAAGTCTCTTTCTATTTTCCCTAACGGGAGAAGAAACTATGTGTTTGGAGGAGTTACCTCCGGGATGCATTACCTCGTGGCAAGAGTTGATAGAAGCATTTTTGGATTGCTTTTTCCCTCCCTCAAAGATGTTTTAGATGAGGGATGAAATTACAAACTTTAGGCAAGAGCCGGGTGAGCCTTTGCATGAAGCATGGCTGAGATTCAAGAAGAAAGTGTCCTTTTGTCCCAAGCATGGTCTTCCTGATGGAGTGCTTCTTCAAAGCTTTTATCGAGCCATATACTCCTTCAATAAATCAGTTGATAATAATCTAGATGGAGGATCAATAATGGAACAGACGTATGGTCTACCTAAATCCCTCTTTGATAGGATGACGAACACGAACAGGGCATGACATACAAGGAAGATGAATGTATCTGCACATGATGCTGGTTCTAGTTTTTTAATAACTAAAATGAGAAAAGAGATGTAGAGCGAGATGAAAATCTTGCTAAAATAATGACTCAGTTAGATTTAATGACTAATCATGTGATGGGAACCGAGCCTAAAGTTGTGAATGCTGTGGGAATGCAAGGTCCAATGCATTTTGAAGGAGAATCTTCGCCACCACGGTACGAGGAGGAGTGCCAATATATGGCAAATCAAATGTGTGGTTCTCGACCCGGCTATCAAGGGACTAATAAAGGCCCTTGACGCCCAAAGAAAGAGATCAAGGTTGGAGGAACCGTGACATGGAAGGGTGTCCTGATCGAAATGAGAGATGGGGAAATAGAGAGCAAAATCATGAGGGTGACTGCTATTATAGAAGCGCGAATCCGTATGTTTCTCCTTCTAAAGATGATAATGCTCAATCCCAACGAAGTGAGTGATGTGGGAACTCAAAAATTGAAGAAATGCTGGCAAGGGTTCTCAAGAAAGTTGAATCAACGAACAACGGGGTCGAAGAACTTAAAGGGAGGTGTCTAACCTTGCCCAAACAGTAAGTTTGCACTTGGCCTCTATCAAGTATTTGGAAGCCCAAATGAACCACTTATCTTTCCAAATGAACCTCTGAATGAAGGCAACACTCCCTAGCGATACAATGCCAAATCCCAAAAAGGATAGTCAATGCATAGCTATTGTCACTTGGAGTTGTAAGATGCTTGGTGATATAGGCGGTAACCCCAAGGCAAGTGAGGTGAAAGAATCAAATGAGGTGCCACAAGCACCAAATGGTTGTGATGATGTTGAAGAACAAGGTGAGGGAGATGTTGATGAGATTCCCTCAAATGATAAGGAAGGAGATGCGAGCATGAAGGCCTCAAGTGAGAAGGATCAAGACCCAAAAGTTCCACCTCCTTATCCATAGAGGTTAGCCAAGAAGAAAAAGGATGATCAATTTAGCAAATTTATCGATATGTTCAACAAATTGTCCATAAACATATCATTGGTGGATGCTTTACTCCAAATGACCGGATATGCAAAGTTCATGAAAGAGCTTCTGAAGAGGAAGAAGGTTGTAGATGTGGGCATCAGAGAGACAACACATTATTGTAGTGCTATGATGATGAGTAATCTTGCCCCGAAAAGGGAGGATCCAGGAGCCTTCACAATCCCTTTCACTATTGGTTTGTGTGTATTCAATAAAGCCCTTTGATCTTGGGACGAGCATAAATTTGATGCCCCTCATAATGTTCAAGAAGTTAGGGCTTGGCAATAGAAAACCAACTTTAATGAGACTGTTAATGGCTGACCGCTCTATCAAGAAACCGGTGGGTGTTTTAGAAGATGTATTGGTGAAGGTGGATAAGTTTATTCTACCAGCTGACTTTGTGGTTCTAGATTACAAAATTGATGTGGAAGTCCCAATCATCTTAGGGAGACCATTGCTCGCCAGGGGCAGAGTCTTGATAGATGTGGAGCTAGGTGAGCTCAAGTTTCGCGTGGGAGGTGAGGAGGTCACCTTCAAGGTATACCAATCCGCGGAACCTCCCGATGAATGTAAGGTGATTGGAGTGTTGAATGATGAAGGTGAAAATGGAGGAGGATGAGTCAGAGGATAATCCTCCAAAAAATGAAATCTGAATGAGAGATACATCATGCCACGACGTTAACTAAGGCGCTCTTTGGGAGGCAGCCCAAGTGTTTTATTTTGAATGTTTTAATGTCTTTGTTGTTTTTGTTTTGTAGGATTAAGTAGGTATGAAGAAAGAAGGAGGAGCACAAAATAGGGCAGGAACCACGTTAGACCGGTGAACCGCCAGTCCAGAGGGCGAACCGCCACATCATTGACTAATGAAGGTAGAAACCTGGGAACAAAATGTCCATATCGGCGAGTCACCGGAGGAATGCCGACTATAGTGCGGAACCATCGACTGACTGCCGGCTAAGGTCAAAATACCTAAAAAGTGGGGCAAAAATGGCAGTCCACCAGCGAAACATAGAATCCAATCCGCGAAATGCCGGTCACAAAGCAGAGAACTGGGCACAAATTCAGGCCAGTAATGGTAAGTGATAACGCTCAAACCACACTTCCAACTGAAGTATGAAGCAGACGTTGTTAATAAAGAACCCAACTTAGAGGTTGGGGTCGATTCCACAGGGAATATGGAAGATCTAGATTACAGCCGGTAGATGAACTTGTATGGTAATTACTTCACAA
>JACEIK010005083.1:16804-38068 GCA_018107945.1 Datura stramonium | reverse complement strand
ATTCCCACAACCCTAGCTATGGAGGTTTTAGCCTCTCATAGTTGTAAGATTGTGAATTATGCTCATGATTGAAAACATAAAACAATACTTACAAAAATGATTGAGAAAAATAATTCCTTCAATTAAACCACGAAATCTTGAATAACAAGTAGAAAGAACAAGATGAATTCAAGAAAAGGTTGATCACAAGGTTGAACCAACTAAATTCTCTCTTCCAACGATGTAAAATTGCTTACTACAATGTTTTTCTACTAGAATTAAGTCTATTCGTCGTCCTCTTATCTGAAAATTAAAACATAAAAAGTATTTATATAGACACAAGAATCCTTTTCCTAAATTAACAGGACTGCTTTCCATATCTGTAGCCGACCTCGTCACGGGTCCACCTATGACTCGTAGGGGCTTCTCACGGACCATGACAGCTACTCGTGGCTTGAAGTGTTGGCTGAATTTTGGCTAAGTGTTGGGCCAAGGTACAATTCATACCAACATCTTACGACTCGTATATTGCACCCATGGCTTGATCCTGATACTTTGAACTTTGTTTAAACTTCACCAGGACCGGTTATGGTATGACTCGTACCTCCTTCTCACAGGTCGTAAGGTGCTCTCGTACTGAGAATCAGCCTCCTGTGCAATTCTTCTTGATTTCATCACGACTGGCTTCCCATGACTCGTACCACCATGGTACAATCTGTGACAAGTCTCATAAGATCAGTCTTCCAAGTTAAACTGTCAGCTTCTTGTCAAGGCCCTCAGTACGACTCGTAGGTCCATCCTATGGATCATACTGTGGACTGCATTTTTTGCCCTTTTTTGCACACGTTTATCTTCCTTTTTTTATTTATTGTTCCAACACCCATTTATCCTAAAATAAAAAGAAAAGTGCCTAATATCCACATAAATCGACAAAACTAAGAAAATAGCATGGAATGAGGCACTTTTCCTTTTATTTCTTAGTTTTGAGCGTTAATAGTTCTGTAAATCGACAGCACATCAGTAAGGTGGTGAACCGCTGCTTCCAATCGGTGATCGCTGGTGTAGGTACATGCTTTGTTTTAAAATCTTGACCAACCTGACCCAGATTCCTTTTTCATCCGCCTAAACCTGATCAATTCCCTTTTTATTCTCCCAAAATCCCTTTTGTCCCACTTTTTAACACTTTCCACATACCTTTTCATCTTCCCAACACCCCACCTTTCCATATTCCAACAATCCTCTTTCCCACTCCCTCTATATTTAAATCACCATAAAACCCCTACCTTTTCCTCAACCAATACCGTTCATCCCTCTTCACCTATAAAAACCCCAGTGCTTTCACCTAACTCTCACTATACTCTCACTCTCTACTAGCAAAGTCCAATTTCTACCATTGTTGAGCAAGTTCAAGCTTCCATATTTCTCATCCACTCTCATTCTTTTATTGTGGTAAAGTACTCCTAACACTCTGATATTTTTATAAGTTGTATTCTTGGTGCATATGAAATGTTGTTATAGCATGTCTCTCCTTTCTTTTTACTGCTGTTTCCCCCCAACATTTCTATTATTGTGAATATACTTGTTGAGTGTCATTGATTGATATGCAATGTGAAATTAGTGGGAAAGTAGGGGTCTGATGCTTAAATGGGTTTGGGAAATTATTACTATTGTTTAGTTGAGTTGGGGTGAAATCTGAGTAACCCAAGGGATATAAAGGACCCAATTTGCCCGATGATAGATCGGGTGACACCGTTCTTTAGAGTAAATCATTATTTTATCCCTTTTTGTTTGTGTAGGTAATGCTTGTATAAAATGTGAGTATGTGTTTTTGAGAGTTGATGTTGGGGTGCATTTTGAGGCAATGGGGATGACGACCAATGACCACTCGCCGGTCAGGCCCGGTGAAACACCAATGAAATGCCGATTCAGGTAAAAATAGCTTCAAGCCACTGCCTCGACCTCACATCACATTGGTGCTTCACGGATCATGACCGGTGGCTCGCCAATGATTCGCTGATGGAAACTTCACTGCCCCAGTGTTCTGCTAACTATCGGCAGCCCATTGACTTTCCGTGGATCACTTCCTGCGGTTCACTGAAATTTTGTTGGTGCTGCCAGTTCCTTCATGATAATTTCTCCTTCTATTTTTCATCTAAATCTTTAGAGTAGTTGTTGTTTGTTTATTTTATCATTATCAAAATACAATAAGAAACATTGTGTATGGCACTAACATCGTATCTGCAGAAAATGTCTTCTTTTAGGGACCCAAGAAAAGGAAAGGCCATTGCCTCTTAAAAAAAGCGCAAAGGAAAAGCCAAAGACACCTTAGCCCCCGTCAACACCAGAGAGGCGATAATATTTTGTGTTCCCAACATGAAGGGGCATTATTCTATCTGTGAAGGCTTCTCTATCACTGTGGAGAAGCGCTTTGATTTAGTGAGGCTGAGAGGTGACTTCCCCAACATCACTGCCCATTTGACCGACCGATAGTGGCATGTCTTCGCCTACCCTCTTCCAGATTTCTACAGGAGCCTAATCCCGAAGTTCTATGCTTCATATTAGGCCAGGTAGGAGAGTATGAACATAGAGGAAAAGTTGAGGACTTTCCATACCTACCCTTAGTGTTAGTAAGGGGTGTTGAGGTCGACATAACCCTATCAGCCATAAATTCGTTGTTTTGGGAGGATGAAATTGATGAGGGTTTGGAATATTTGGTTTGACTCTCCAACAAAGAGGCCCAATTCAATGTTATATCTCCAGTCATCGCCACCAGCACACCTGTCTGGGCATCTATGGGTGGTGAGATATCTCACCATGACCTACGCTTTGAGGCTAAGTTGTGGCTCAACTTCATTTGCGGTAGAATCATGCCATCCAAGAATGAACAACGAGTGAATTTGGAAGCTGCCATTCTTATTTTTTGCATCATGACAGGGGTTGCCATTAACTTTGGGGAGATAGTGGCCAATCAAATGCGGAGAAAGGCTAGACAAGCCAGCACTTCAGTTCCATATGCGGTGCTGATATCGTAGCTATGCTTAAGAGCGGGAGTACCCTTTTTTCTCGGATGAGACCCCTAACTCTGCCTCTAGTGTGATCTCCGTTGCCAACAAGAGGGACGCTGATGCTCCCAAGAACAAGAGGCAGCGGACCCAGGCCTTTGAGGTCCCATATGGGCCTGTCACCCCTAGTTTAGAGCTGACCCCCTATGCCCCCGATCTCAACATGCCATATCTTGAGGCATCGGGGCAAGCTTCTAGGGGTGCATCAATTCGAGGCTCCTCACCTCCTCCTACCACCTTACATCCAAGTGGTTTTCAAAAGCTTGCAGAAATGACCCACTCCTATGAGAGCCAACTCCAATGGCTAGCTAATTGCCTCCCGGAACTTATTGTGAAAATCATCAAAAAGGAGTTGAATTCAATCAAGGACAACTTGGGTAAGCTGTGTGCTTGTGTGGATGTAGTGGAAAAATCCATCACCTCTCTCCGAGCTGAGGTTCAGGAATGGAAGAGACGGGCACCTATCTTGATGCAGTTATGGCTGGCCCTTCCACAGCTTGAGGCCCTATCGACGATTTATTTGAGGGCTTAAGTGACGAGGAGGATGATGGGGATGAGGTTAGCCAAGTTGGATATGATGATGATGATGAAGTTGATGACGGGTGACCATACTAGGAAGTCCCTTTCCCCTTTTTAATTGTCATGCATACATTGAGGACAATGTATATCATTTTTGTTGGGGGTGGGTTGAGTGTTGTGGTTTGTGATAAATTTGTTTTGATGAGTTGGTGCCCTTGTTAGGCTTGTGATTGATGAATTTGTGCCCTTGACGAGCTTGTTAGTTGATGGTCTGAAAGCTTTTGTCGGGCTTAACATGAAATGAGTTGTTTTTGATATTAGTGCTGTTGAATGGGTCCTTGTTCTTATTGCCTAAATTTTGACCCAAGTTTAATTTTAGTCACCTTTGTAAATAAGTAGATATTAATCAAACTCCAAGGGTTCTCTTCATACCATTGTTCTTTTCCAAGGAGCATTTTCTTTTTCTTTTTCTTTTTTTATTGTCAAACCGGGTTGGCATTTTTCAATGATAGATTATGAGGCAACTTTCTTAAGGGAAAATATCATGTCTTTCTTTGATTCTTTTGTGGAATTGTTTGTGACGGGTACCACAATTTTTTTTTGTGTGCAACATGAAAAACATGAAAATGGGCATTTGAAAAGAAAGATGTAGCAATCTTTTGTCATGCATTATATATTCCCTGTTTGGCTTGTGAATCTGCATATTCTCATTTCTTGAATCTAAATCTTGTGACAATAATGACCTTGGTGAACTTTTTAGGTGTGATGCATTGTATGGTAAGGATTTTTTTGAATGAATCTCATGCATCTCTTCTTGTATAGAACTTGCCCTAAGTGTGACTCAAGGTAAAATCTTCATTTGATCAGTCACTTTATCCAAAATGACCTCCAAAAATGTCTTCTCTTGTTAGTATTGTGCCTATGGACTGTTTATTCTTGGAAACCACATTACAAGCCAATGCCCCTTTTTGTTATCCTCTTCTTGACACCCATCCTTCCTAATTGCTAGTGGTGAGTAAATGAGAATAATGGGGTCTTGAAGCCCCAAGACAAAGGGAGAGATAAGGAAATCAGTGAGAAAGAGGCTAAAATCCTAAGTTTGGGTGTCATGCCCCACCTTGGGAGGCGTAACTGGCACCTAGCACACTAAAACTTGAGTTGACCTAGCTGGGCATATGCACCTTTGGTACTTGCCAACAACTCAAAATCAAGAAAACAAACAACTATATATCAGCTGTAAACACAGTCTCGGGTCGACTAGGCCACACAACACACCTGTATAAAAACAACTAACCCAGCAGTTATAACAATAAGAGGATCCTATGCGGGCCGACAAGACCACCATGCTGTCTAATTCATAACAAAAGAAAGACAGGCAGTTATTTATGTACTATAGACGACAAGGCTGCTAACCGATAGCTAAGTTAGGCCCCACATAGCCAACACACAAGACATAACATATATAGGCCCCACATGGCCAACAACGTACAACAAGCTAGGAACTGAAGACTGTAGTCTGCAAGCCTCTAAGAGTGAAAAATATTGGTCGGGATAGGGACCCAGCCTACCCAAAATCTATATAGTAAAGGACAAGCAAACCTCTACTATCTGGCAACTCACGAATAATAGGAGCTGGCCAATCTGCTGACTTTGAATAGCTGCTAAGGAGGTCCTAAACCCTGTCGGCCTAAACCTACAGGCAAGTATGCAGCGCCCCATGTATGAGCGTCAGTACAATATGTACTGAGTATGTAAGACAATAATAATAACTGAATAAAAGCTGATAAAGAATTGAAAGTAATCAGCGAAAAGGAGCAGAAGTTAACTTGTATGCTTTTATAACCATAGCCTACTTCTAATAGACAACTATACAATTAGAGAGTAAGTTGTACGATCATATATTCATAAGCTATATCTAGCAAGAAAATATACAAACAGGAATCTAACCTGGCCCCATAAGCCTGAAAGGTACAATCATAACAGAGATAACCTACCTGGACCTCCATAAGCTCCAACGGACACTACTCAGTCTATATACCCCTATTGGTACCTCTGAGGCCCTGCAAGTAACTGTAACTGAACATACCTGGTCTCTTGAGACTATACCGGAGCCTTCTGAACTCCTAAGTTCAGGCCTTTCGGGCCCCTGTGACTACACCTAGAGCACACAAGGCTCTATGAAGGGTCTGTAATGCCACTATAGTGTATAAGAAGTTTATAAGTGAATAGACTTCAATATGGCCTCGTAGTCTTCACTTTAGTCCTTACAGACAATATATGGCTCCATAAGTGATTAAGTAGCTTCGTAAGCGATACAACATCATAGCTCTGTAAGAAATCTATAGCTCTGTATGCGTTAGCAGCATTATAGCTCCGTAAGTAGTTTATACAACTAGCAGCCTCTTAGCCATTCATGGCAAGAGGCAGTATGAAATACGATCTACCCAACCAGGGATACTATGCTACAATCTACATATCTAGTCACTCAAAAAGATGTATCTATCCCCATAGGTCTAACAAGACCGCTACTTGTCCCTAAAATAGTCTATATAGCTACCAATAGGCACACCTCATGTGCCTACACCTGACCAGGGCCCTGGCAGCAATTACAACCTCCGTCGGCTTAGACGGGAAAGGACGAGGTTTGGATGACTTAAGAGATAGTATGAAGGTCATTCTAGGACAATGATAGCTCATAGCGAATAGTAGGGTCACAGGAGACCAACTATTTAGTTCTTCGCTTAGAACGATGGTAGGGCTGCTACTAATCGGACATGCTCCTAAGTAGTTAGCCCTAACTTCCCACAGACAACTTACTATAATTCTTAGCCTGAAGGTAATGCTGTGATACTATGGTTCTAGTCCCCTATATATTTACTTGGTCTGTCCAGATTTCATATAGCTCCTCTGGGCGATTCATAGTTTCATAGGCAAGTATATCTGGATTTATCCCTTTGCGGCAATATGTACATGGGCATCTGTAAAAGTAGCCTGGGGCATTGGCTCCACGTCTAAATACTAACAAGGTTCCTTTCCCTAGAGTATCATCTAGTCTATCAGACTTCTAACGATTGGGGCGGTTTCCTGAGCGACCTATACGACAAGCAGTAAGTCGGCTAAAGCTAACGACCACTGACAGTAGCCGATCACATGGCAAGCTATCGCTCAGTTCATTATGTAACCCTGGTGCCACTGACTCAAAGGTAAGACCATCCTATCAAGATTCTGGCCCTGGAGGCGTCAAGGTACGCCAACGGCCTACAGGCGAGCTTTACTGTCTATATAGGCGTCAAACAAAAAGTTATATCACCTAGCTGCGCCCCATGTTGTCCAACTTTAACAAGTTAGGCCCAACAACTGCCCACGAGCTTCTAAGGCCTTGGTATGACAATGATACATCAAACTCCCACTAATATTGCGAACAAATGTACATGGAAGTCTCTATGACGCTTCCAACGTTTGTCACACTGTGTATATTCTTTCCAGATGGGGAATACTATGGTATAATCTCACTGCGTCGCGTAGCAGCTAACCACAACATATATAATCTTTATCTACTTGCAGCAACTAATCATAATGTACGCAGTTACAACTTACTTACAAAAGTGTAGGTCGTATTAACTATACGGCGAGAATAACTTGCCGAAGAGGTAAGCCTTAACATACCTCAAATGTCAATTTCTGCTCAATCAATCCTGCCTCAAACTAGAACTCATAATGCTTTCATATCCTAGCTGAAATGTGAAATAAATAAGGCTTTCTAATTCGATAATTAGGCCCACATCCACGACCCATAAAACATAGCAACAAAGAAGTCAAAACAAGTTCAATTCAGTAGAAACTTATGAATTCCCGTAGATTAGAAGGGTAGAAATACTTAGTATCACTCGTAGATGTATTAGCCGTCGTTTAGGATGATTTCTATGACCTTTACTCATTAGGGCTCCATCAAATTGGGCCAATATCAAAGATTCAACTCTACAGGCACGTTCTTTGTAGGCCCAGGAGTCACTACCCAAGAAGAATTGGCGTTTAGAGACGATTTAGCAACGTAATTTAGCTCCTAAAAGTTGAATTCCTCGAGAGGAAATCTCCCATAACCGAAGCTCTCAATTGGGAAATACTTAATGAATAAAACATTTCACACTTAACATGTATATAGGGAGGCGGTGCAGGGGGTCTGCGGCGCGCCCACCAACACGCGGCGCTCCTTGCGCCTTGGCTCTGGCCCCAGCCTCCCGCTCGCTTGCTAACGCACTCGCGTATCCCACTTTCGAGCCTCCTCCTGCACGTTCTGTACTCTAACACTCTCAAGATACACACGCACGTATCGGTTAACCAACAAAGACTTACGGGGTGTAACATTGGGGGTTTACAAGAAAAGGAAAATGTGAGGATCCTAAATTTGAGGTAGCACACAAATTTTTAAAAAGGAATGAAATGATGGGTTGAAAAACCTTAAGGTACCAAAAGAGAAATGGCTAGTGAAATGTTGTTTCCTATTGCTTAGACAATGCTTAATGTGATAGAAAAATGAGCTGCAAGGAAGGCCTTTGAGAAATAAAGATGAAAATGATTGCGAAAGGAGGAATAAGGTGGAGTGATCTAAAGAGTTGAATGGGGAAGATGAAAGTGTTCACATAAAGGTATTAGGGAGGTTCTAGTCGCGAGAGCTAAATAATTATCCTACCATTACTCCTAGCCTTCATCATTACCTACAAGTCCTAATTGATTTTGAGTGTAGTTACTCTACATTAGTAGCCAATTACACGAAGGGCAAGCTTATGAGTCAAGTTGTGTGCATAGAGATTGTTTTTGTGAGAGTGAGTGTGATCAATTTTCTTTCTATAATTCCTTATATGTGAATTTAATTATGATAAAGAAAAGGGATTCTCTCTTGTAGTGAGTGGCGTCACTCCCTTTTGAGGACATACTTACATTAAGGTAAAGATGTGATTGAGGCATGAGCGCTGTGAGCTCCAAGGCAAACTTTGACTGTGTAGTAATTATGAATTGAGATGCTGTGTATTTGATTGGATAATCTATGCCCTTGTTTTTCAAAATGAAAGCAGTTGTGAATCATTCCTTTGAATTGTGGTTGCCTCTTGAAACTTTTCCACATTTTCTAGGGGGAAATTGCTTCTCTTTTTCTATGAGTTGGTGCATATTTTTGGGTTGTCATAGATTAAGTGGTCATTAATGCATAGACTCTTATAGTGCGGCATGTCATTCCTTTTGCTCAACTGATAAGAATTTCATTACTTGAGGACAAGCAATGGTTCAAGTTTGGGGGTTTGATGAGTTGGTAATTTACTAACTCATTAGGCTCTTAAGCTTGAGCTTTAACTTAGTTTTCAAGTCTTTTAGTTGGATTTTATGCCCTTTTGCCTTTTTATGTACAAGTATCTGATTTGAATAAAAGGAGCATGAATTGGAGTAAGAAGGATATAATTCAAGTAAAAACTGGCACTCCACCAGAGGACACCGGTGAAACACCAGTCAACTGCAGGCACCATTGGCTTGATGAGGAATTGCAACTGGCGGCCCGTAGATAGCAACCGACAATCTGCTGGTTCCATCACCGACGGTGCTGGAAATGGCTAGACCAATGATGAAATGGATCGGCGGCTCGCGGATGCCAACCGGAGAACTGAATGAACCACCGAAAGGCCCTGGAACTTCATTGAATTGCAGAATAAAATGATCGGCAGAAGCGGATAGCAACCGGAGAACCGCCGAATCTATCACAAGTGAAGACACGCCTGAACAGGGCAAAATCATCAAAGCCTAAAAAAGAGGAGGATGTTTTCCCTATTTTTGTATATATTCTAGAAAAAAGTACTCCGAACATATTATTGAATATTACCTTACTATTTGAGAGTGAAAAACTCCATTAGAGAGAAAGAAATATTAGAATATAGATTTTTATCTTCATCTTCATCTTTATCAAGGTATAACTTATTATAGAAATATTATGAGTTTGATTTTGTTGACTCCTAATGATGAAATTATTGAGTTTATTATTGAATATGCTCTTGTGTTTCTCAATTATGAGTAGCTAAATCTATAGCTAGAGGTTTGTTGTGATGGGTGTTTAATTTGATTGGGTATTGCTAGATTTGTGTTGTTGTTATTTAATTAGTGTAAATATATTAAATTCTCCTCAAATTACAGTTGATTTCTCATAGTTGCAAATATGGGTATTGTTTTCTTACTTGATTTTAGCTTGAAAAAGAAGAATTGAGTAATGGGGGAGAATTTAATGGTGGATTGGGATTTAATTATGTGGGGTTGGGATAGAAATAGCCAAAACCCATGTTCATAATACCTTAAGAGGTTGATGTATATAAATAGTTATCCCCTAATCCAACCCATATTGAAATAGTTAAATTGTGTCTTGAGATTCGAGAGAACTCAAGGATAAGGAGTTCAATTGATTGAAGAACAGTGGGCTCCATCTTTTTCCAAGGTTATTTGCACATATTAGTAATAATTTGACTATCTAGCAAATTTCGATTTGATTGACATCCCATATACACCACACCTCTAGCCTTTGCTCATTATTGTTTCTCAATTTTAGTTATTTTGCTCTCTTAACAAGCTGATTTTAGAATCCACAATACCTTTGCCTTTACTTCCCCCAAAATTTACATTTACATTTACATTTTCATTGCTTGAATGCGAATCGCTTCAATTCACTAAACGACTCTTGTGCACATCATTCTCTAGTCCTTGTGGGATTCAACCCCGACATTCATCGGGTTATTTATTTTGATACAACGATCACTTACATTCTCTCTAAATGAGGAGTGTAGTTTGGCACTATAAAAAATGGCGCCGTTGCGGGGACTAGCACTTGATATCCTTGAGTTGTTTATTAATTTGAATTGATCTTGCATCTTAAGGAGTTTAACATTGTTGTGTCCATTGGTCATCTAGGGTGAATTCATATGAGCCAACATTCACAAGCAGGAGATAGTTCGGTGGAAGGAAATATGGAACATGAAGAGGATAATCCTGTCATGCCCGAGATCGCAGGTGCCATTCGCCTACCAGCTACGATAGGGAATGCGGTATTTCATATCACTAGTACAATGTTGCACCTGTTGCAAATGAAAGAGCTCTTCGGGGGTAAACAGAATGAGGATGCAAACTTCCATTTGAAGAACTTCTTATAGATTTGCCAACCTTTCAATATAATGAATATAAACCAAGAGTTTATCAGGTTAAGGCTCTTTTCATTTTCCCCAACGGGAGAAGAAACTATGTGTTTGGAGGAGTTACCTCCGGGATGCATTACCTCGTGGAAAGAGTTGATAGAAGCATTTTTGGATTGATTTTTCCCTCCCTCAAAGATGTTGTAGCTAAGGGATGAAATTACAAACTTTAGGCAAGAGCCGGGTGAGCCTTTGCATGAAGCATGACTGAGATTCAAGAAGAAAGTGTCCTTTTGTCCCAACCATGGTCTTCCCGATGGAGTGCTTCTTCAAAGCTTTACCATGTTGTATCAATACACAACCTAAACCAATTCTGGAGGCATCACAATAGATTACAAATCCATCCGTACCTTCTGGCAGAGTCAAAACTGGGGCTATAGTGAGTCGAGTCTTCAACTCCTGAAACTCTTCTCACATGCATCAGACCACTAAAAATTCACTTTTTTTTGAGTTAGTCTAGTAAAATTAGAGGAAATAAAGTACAAACCCTCTATGTACAGTCTATAGTAACAGGCTAGGCCCAAGAAACTCCCGATGTCTAACGGAGAAGTGGGTTTGGTCCAGTTCTTCACAGTCACTATCTTTTAAGGATCTACCTGAATACCCTTACTAGAGACAACATGTACAAGGAACACCACTAATTTTAGCTAGAATTCACACTTTTTGAACTTAGTGAACAGCTGACGGTCTATGAGAATCTGCAAAACTATCCTTAGGTGGTCTGCATGTTCCTCATTTGTTCTGGAATAAACCAGAATATCATCAATGAAGATAATAATAAATATGTCCAGGTACTACTTGAATACCCTGTTCATCAGGTCCATAAAAACTGCGGGAGCATTTGTTAGTACAAAAGACATATCTATGAATTCATAATGACCATACCGAGTTTTTAAGGCTTTCTTCAGGATGTCACATTCTTTGACCCTGAGCTGACGGTAGCCTGATCTGAGGTCTATCTTTGAAAAGAAGCAAGCACCCTGAAGCTGATCGAATAGGTCATCAATCTTATGAAGGGATATTTGTTCTTGACTGTTACCTTATTCAACCGATGGTAGTCAATGCATATTCTGAGTGAACCGTCTTTTTTTTGCACGAATAAAACTAGGGCACCCTATGGAGAGATGTTGGGCCTGATGAAAACCTTATCTAACAGGTCCTTCAACTATTCTTTTAGCTTTTTAAGCTCAAATGGATCCATTATGTAAGGAGGAATTGAGATAGGCTGGGTATTTGGGAGAAGATCTATGCCGAAGTTTATCTCTCATTCAGGAGGGACTCCGGGAAGATCCTCGAGAAACACATCTTGGAACTTGTTTACGATTGGAATTGACTGAAGAGTTGGGGTTCGGGAACTAGAATCCTTAAGCCTAACTAGATAATAGATGTACCCCTTAGAAATCATTTTCCTAGCCTTAAGGTAAGAGATAAACATACCCTTAGGCGCTGAAGTACTACCCTTCCACTCTAGGACCGATTCATTAGGAAACTGGAATCTAAAGACTGGTTCTGTATTCAACTGAGGCATAACAAGAGTGTAATCAATCCATGCCAAGAATGAGGTCAAAATTGACCATATCTAACTCTACTAGATCAACTGAGGTGACTTTATGCAACATCGTGAATGAGCAATTTCTGTATACCTGACTGACTGTAACTAATTTACCAACCAGAGTAGAGACCGAAAATGGCACTGAGAGAATTTCTAGACGAATATCAAACTGGACTGCAATATAAGGAGTCATAAAGAAAAGTGTGGCTCCTGGATCTAGTAAAGCATAAACATCTATCTGAAAGAGACCTAACATATTAGTAAATACGTCAAGTGAGTTCTCCTGATCCTGACATGAGGATAGGCATAGAAGCGGTTTTGAAGCTAACCACCTCCACCTGTACCCGAAGTAGTACCTTGTTGAGCTGGACAACCTGGCGGAGCTACTGATGTAGTGGATTGGGCCTTCCCCCATCCTATTGATGGGAAATCCCTCAACCTGTGGCCCAGCTAGCCACAATCAGAATAATCCTCCTTGCCCAGACGACACTCACCTGGATGGTTCTTACCACACTTAGGGCATACAGGGAAAGTGCAGCCACTGGAGACATGGCTCTAAGACTGGGAGCTTGATGCTCCCCCTTTTCAATCCTTACGGGGTCTGGAAGAAGGAGCACTGGCTAAAGATGGTGCTGGAGGTCTCTATTGCGCTGCTGGGGCGATTACCACCGCCTGACCTCTGCTTGGAATACTCAAACTGACCTGTCCTTGCCCTCTTGCTTTCCCTTTCTATCTCTTTTAATTTCTCTGCATCTATTTTTTGTGCATGAATTATAAACCTGGAGATGTCCATGTTGCTGATGAACATGATAGTCCTGCACTCCTTAACTACCAAGTTAGAGACTCCATTCACAAATTTGAGCATGCGATCCATCGGCTCTGCCACCATCTCTGGAGTATACTTTGATAATTGAGTGAACTTTAAAGCGTACTCCTACACCGTCATATCATTCTATTTCAAATTTACGAACTTCATGGCCTTTTCTTCCCTTAACTTCTGGGGAAAGAACTTGTCCAGAAACATGATTACGAACTCGTCCTAGTTCACCACACCTGCACTAACCCATTTGTCACGCCCCGAGCCTACACCCTGGACGTAATACGGTACTTGAAGCCACAAGTGACCCCAAGTCAACCCTTGGTCTATCATTCACTAGAATTCTAGGTAAAACAAGCTCAACGGAAATTTAAAGTAATAACATTAAAGAATTTTTTATGAAAATTTAAAATAAAACTTAAAACATGCAATTTGAACATCTGTAGGTTTGAAAGCCTTCTAAATGATGAGCTACTGGGACGAGCCCCTAGCTAACTCTAAATCTAAAATAAAGCTGTATTTGACTACTAGAAAGTATAAGGCCCTCTGATGAGGACTCACACTTCAAAATACAGCTGATGAGGAGCTGAAACTTGATGACTATCACTGCCCAATCTAGGAAACTGCAGCTGTATCATGAAATGATACAACATAAAAGTATGCGTCAATACTTTGAATGTACTGAGTACGTGAGAGATGTAAATAACATGAAACAACTAGTAACTGAACTGAAGTGACATGAAATAACCAACTGAAAATACTTAAAGCTGATACAACTAGAATATACTGATATGGTCAATAATGACCCTAGTTGATGGCCATAAACATGCCCTAAATCTGAAGGTCTGAGTCTGAGATACTACACTGAACTGATCTGCACTGAGAAATCTGAGAGTGGACTAACTGACTAGTGGGATAGTCTATAACCGAAATTTAATCACGTGAGTTAGATGTGGAGTCCGATGTATACACCCCACCGGTAGGATCCAATATACCTTGCCAGGGTATAAAGGCATGAACTGGGTGATCACAAAAATCTGGGGCCAATCAGGCCAAGTAATACTGTAACCTACGCTAGCAACGTAGTTTTGGGAACCTGGGTGCGCTGGAACCCCGGCCTGCTCAGTGCTAAGTCCTACTCCCACTGGAAACCTATACTGAACTGCTAGACTGATAGCTCAAAACTGGGGTCCAAGACTAGTCAGGGATATATAACTGAAAGTACCTTGAGAGTCTTATCAGACCAGATTCTGAAATTGGGTTCTAGACTGGTTAAAGCTGCTTATCTGGAAGGATCGTAACCGTCTAAGAATAAACTGTAAACTGAACTGAGGTCCTGGGCTGGTCAGAGCTATAAATCTAAAATATCATGACTGCCTAATGGACCAAATAACTATAATCTGAGTCTGGTTCTGATAACTGAGAGGCATCATTGACACCTCGGGAAAAGACTGTAGTCAAACTGATCAGTTGACAATTTTCTGAATGATTTTGAAGAGATTCTACGTTCTAACTGGTCTTAACTGCTAGCAGATAATAGAGAACTCAACTCATTCCAACAACACGGGAATTTCATAATATGACGAAATTTCAAGAATTTAAAGGAGTTTAATCTAACAAGGGTAAAATCATTCTCATCAAGGGAAAAATTTCTCACACATATATATATAAAATAAGAATTTCTAGGATATTCAGCCCAAAAACATACTTTGCAAAATAAATGAAATTTAATACGCAATAATATTTACTCAAAAATTTAGGGCTATAAATCATCTTGGCAGTAACAACAACTATTTACTTATGAATTGATGAAAATCATATGAGTAATAAACACGGATAATAACCCAATTGAAATTAACGAGAATCAACATGAAAATCTCTGCATACTCAAAAATCTCTGAGCTAAACTAATAGGGACATTATGGGAAGAATTTTGGGGAACACAAGGGAAGGACAATTTCCTTGTTGAATTCCCACATACCTGACTAAAATTTTCTCGGAGAAGAGGACCTGAACTGCTGCAATGAAGAGCAACCCTAAGCTTGCTTGAGAGTTTCTTGAGAGAACTTTCGATAAGTTTCGTAAGAATAAATGTGAGAAGGAGGGGAGGAACCGTCCAAACCCCCTAATAAGTCTGATTTTACATCCAAAACGACGTGGTTTAAAGCTTAGAGGAATAGAAAATTACTAAATAGCCCTTAGAAATTCGCTGAAAAAAATTGTCAGGTGCCCCTAAGGGGTGACCCAACGGGTCGTGGTGAATGACCACGACTCGTGGTCACTCCCGTCAGGTACACTGCCTGGGATCCTCAGTAGGTCACCACGAGGGACCTAACAAGTTGTGGTTAATGACCATGACTCGTGGTCACTAGTCGTGGACCACACTATCACATTCTGGAGATTTAATGCAAAGTATAGTAACGAGTCACCTAACGAGTCATTGGCACTGATGACGACTCGTTGCACTCACTCGTCAATTACACTGGTCAACTATCTATATTTCCAACTCAGGCCTGACCACGAGTGACTTAACGAGTCGTGGTCAGTGACCACGACTCGTGATGTCCCTCGTTGGGTACACTGTCTCCCCTCTTTAAGTTATTAAACCCCTTTCTCACGGTTCACTAACGAGTCGTGAGGTCACTTAACGACTCATTAGATGGGTCATCCTAAAGATTTTCTGCAGCTTTTCCATATTTCCTGATTTTAGTCCCAAAATTAGATTTTGAGTTTTCGGGGCATTACCATATCTCCCCCTTGTAAACATTCATCCTCGAATGTTAGAAAACACACAAGAAGCAAAAAAATAGCAATCAAACTTTTCATATACTACTCATATAACTCCAAAGCTGCCGGAATAACTCCTCCGCTTCAAAATACATAACTGAATTGAATTTACTTTCGATACACACATCCAAAGTTGTAAAAGAAACTTATACACATGAATTGAATTCAACAACTAGATCAGGTCCTAAGGCAAAATTAACATTTCAAGCTACAATAGAGTCGGTAGAGAACAAGTGCGGGTATTTGGCCATCATATCTTCTTTGACCTCCCATGTAGCTTCCTCAACCTGCTGATTTCTCTATAAGACCTTGACTGAAGCTATTTCCTTATTCCTCAGCTTACGAACCTGACGGTCAAGGATCTGTACTAGTACCTCCTCATATGAGAGACTATCCTTTATTCCCACGCTGTCCAATGGCACAACTGAGGTTGGATCTCCGATGCACTTCTTCAGAAGTGACACATGGAAAACTAGATGTACAACTGCTAGTTCTGAAGGTAACTCTAGCTCATAGGCTACATTGTCGATACGCCTCAAAATTCTATAAGGTCCCACATACCTCGAACTGAGCTTCCCTTTCTTTCCAAACCTCATTACCCCTTTCATGGGCAAAATTTTTAGGTATACCCAATCATCAACTGCAAACTCCAACTCTCTTCTCCGCACATCGGCATAAGATTTCTGGCGGCTCTGAGCTGTTTTCAACCTTTCCCAAATGAGCTGAACTTTCTGCATTGCCTCGTGAACCGAATCTGGCCCTATCAAGGTAGCTTCACCAACTTCAAACCAACCTATAGGATATCTACACCTTCTACCATACAATGCTTCAAATAGGGCAATCTGGATACTAGAATGGCAGTTGTTGTTGTACGCAAACTCGATAAGAGGTAAGTGGTCATCCCAATTGCCCTTTAAATCGATTGCGCACGCTCTTAGCATATCTTCTAGGGTCTGAATGGTGCTCTCCACTTTCCCATCGGTCTGCTGGTGGAAAGTGATCTTGGGCAGAATTATATGCCCAAGTGATACTCAAATGCTTCATTTCGTCTTGTTTATCTATCGTTATTTGTGCATTCTCATGTAATTTGTAAGTTTAAAATGCAAATTTATACTAACCAACATGATTAGCAATATTTTATTTATTTTAAAAAATGTAATTTTATAAAGCTAAGATGCATGTAGGGGGAATGCGGAATGAACTCGGAAGCGAGCTATGGATAAGGCTAAGGAGATGCAACAAATTAAGGGGCTCTGTGATGGAGGCCGTGTCACGGTGCCATCGCGGAGGCATTCTGCCTCGGATGATTAAAGATTAAGCCGAATTCCAGAGGAGGTCCACATTGCCTCCCGTGGCACGTTGGACATATTACAGAACATGGAATTCCTGATGAAGGTGCGCGTGGGCCAAGTGGCACGTTGGGCATAAATACTGGGCCGATTCAGGTAAGGGTCGCATTTGTCGTGTCACGGAGGCAGTGCTCAACGATGCACTCCGTGACACGTTGCTTATTCCGGGAAAAGAATTTCCACTAGTATAAATAGCACACTTAGGTTCATTTTTAATCATTCAGACTTGGTGGAGCAATAAAGTGGAGTTACGAAGTTGGGGGCGAAAATCCTAGGGTTCTTCTCTATCTCTTTCTCCTTTATTTCAATTGTTTGTATGATTTACACTCATTGGATGATGTTTAATCCACAAATGAGTGGCTAAATTCACTTCTTCTTGAGGTTAAGAACATTTGTAGTGGAAATGTAATTATTGATCATTTGATTTTTTCATCTTTTCTTCCATGGTTGTTCTATTAATTCTTGTTCTTACTGCATTAATGTGTGGCCAATGTTAATGTATATCTAAAAAGTCCAGTTTCACTCGAAAGAGAAGAAATTGGAAAGTTGTGAATTGATAGGATATGATCTTTTCTTAGTTTGGAAAAATTGAGAATTGATTTACCTTCGGGATAGAAATATACCTGAAAGTCGTATTAGTCAACTACGGAATCGGTTTGTATGGCTAGAACATGAATTTCTTTTTATCACAGAAATGTAAGTGGAAGGTTCATGATTCTTAAGTTGGGGTTAAATCACGAGTTTTAATTCATAGGCAATAATTCTTGACCCCAGCAGAAGGAAAGATTAACCAAATTGTATCGATAAATTACTTCCCTACAAGTTCGTTTAGCCTCAGCATGCTCATAACTATAGTTCAGACTCAAGTGTATATTCATTTTAGATTTAGTATAAATTAGGAAACAAAATCCAAAATCTTCTTTGCCTTTGTTATGCTGCATTTTTAGAGTTAGAATTCATTGACACTTGATTCGATTGTTACCTTGGTCCAGTCCCTGTGGGATCGATACTTGGCTTACTTGAGCCATTTTACTGCTTGTTCGACCACGTGCACTTGCGTGTAGTCATCTAGACGGTGAACAAGTTTTAGGCTGCCCGTTATAGGGGCTTGGCAATGAAGTAAAATTGTTTTCTTAGTGTTAGTTTACAAATTCTATATAAGTGCTGACAACATTGAATGCTTGATATTGGTTTTAAATTCTTTTTTATTTTTCTCGGATACCCTTCTTGACATGACATCGTGGAACACAAATGGTTTAAATGGTGGATACTCATATTTTGGCGAATCTTGTATGAATTGCGGAGAACACCACTTGTGGCAACACTATAACACGTGCAATATATATGGTGGTCAAGATGGCCATTGGGATGGCAGTCCGAATGTATACTCCCCTCCCCCTAGCCCCTACTATGATCATACATTTTTTTGAATATAGGCATGATGAAAATGAGGACTTGGGACGCCAAGCTCGAATAGAATACATGCTGAGACAACTCCTTGAGCAATCAGAAGCAATGAAGGAAGGCGATGGCAGCACGTGAGAATTCAGCAAGAAGTGAATGCGAAGGCTCTAGAAAGGATGACCATTAAAGTCACCGGAGATGATTGCTGTGGCTGAAGCTTGTGATAAGTTTCAGGTAACGGTTAGGCGATGTTCAGGAACTACAAGGAAGACAAGGGTGAATTTGTGGATAATGCCCAACAATTAGAATCTCTTGAGTGTCCCTGTGATAGGCTCACACTTATGGAAAATTCATGCACGGAAGAAGAGATAGAGTATACCCCATTTGACACTAATGGAGAGATAGATGTTGATGCGGAGAAGGTGTATACAAGTAAGGAGGTCAAGCACAATGCAGTTTCAGAGAGTCGAGTGTATTGGACCCCACTCGAAGCGTTTTTCTACCTTGAGTTTGGTTGACGACATAGAAATAGAGTCTTCCAAGCTTATATAGAAATGTCTAGAGGAGGACCAAGCCCTAGTATATTTTGAAATTTGTTGACTCGGAGAGACAAAATGACTTCGCTTACTTGAGGGCCAATAAGTTCAAAAAGGCAACCTCTACAACTTGGTCCTTACAATTTTCATCCTACCCCTAGAACATAAGGAAATTAGAGAAGAAATTAGGGGTGAGATCATATCCTCAAGGTGGAGGCAAAAAGCGGTGAAACGTAATACATCGTCTTTCCAAACGTAAAATTAGGCGGCTAGCAGGGGAGCAATCCAAAGGGTATCCATTTTAATTTCTTGCATTAGATTTGATTTTATTTATTTTCATCTTTTGCTGTTTTGGTGGAAAGTTAAGCACAGATGGAGGGAAGTATGAGTACTAGTGGAGGAGGAAGCTAACAAGCGTGGAAGAGATAAAAGTGTGAGGTCGAACACCCACTTGTGCAAAGTTGAACGAAAGCATCTTTGTTAGCTAGGCCTAAAGGCCTCAGGGAGTATTCCTCACCCTCGTTAAATGTTAAGTTGATGCTTGAGGAATATTTTAAAATTCTTGTGCTTGACGATTTTTGGTGAATGTAATGCGTGTGAGAAATAGTTGAAAAAAAGAAAAAAAATATAAATAAATAAAAAATGAAAAAAAAAATTGTGTGCGTTGAAACCTATGAATTCTAACCAATTTCTCGTAGTGAGATAATTTTCAGGTGGAACGGAGGAAAAAATGTAAAGGAATAGCCAAGGAAAAAAGCGAGGTGAGAAAAAACTAAAAGTGGCGGGACGGTGAGCCTGCGCGATAGCTCCGTGTCACGGAGGAGGGCCTGCGTTGCCCTCCATGTGACACGTTGAAGGCAATTCTGGAATTTTAAAATTCCAGTAAGCCTCCGCGATGGCTCAGGTGTCACGAAGGGGGTGCTGCGTTACCCTCAGTGACACGTTGAGGTGTTGTCGCGTTGGGTCACCTTAAATTCGCCAGGGTCGACCCGTGCGAAATTCTCACTTTTTAACCTGATTTCCCTCATTTTTCCCTATTTATTCTCCCCTTCGCGACAAACACCAAAATCCCCTTCCCCAACGTGACACGGACCTGGAAGCACAGTTTTCTTCAACTTTTCATCGATTTCATCAAATTTAAGGTATGTTCTTTAACTTCATCTCAATTCTTATAATTTTTTCGATTTTGAGCATGAGAGGTAGAGTAAAACCTTTCCCTAAAAGTGTAAATATGAGCTTGAATTCATTTAAGTTATTGTTGATTGATGTTCGTAGTATCATTGTGATTGTATGAACTCGATAAATTGACACGGACCTAGGCACGAGTTTTCTTCAACTTTTCTTTGATTTCATCGAATTTAAGGTATGTTCTTTAACTTCATCTCAATTCTTGCCTAATTTTTCGGTTTTAAGCATGTGAGTTGAGTAAACCTTGCCCTAAGTGTAAATTGAGCTTAAATTCAATTAAGTTATTGTTGATTGACGTTCGTAGTGTCGTTGTGATTGTATGAACTTGATAAATACATGCTTGATCGAATTTTTGTGAAATTTGTAGCTAGGGTTAGAAGTTGAATACGAAGGAGCTAAATGTAGTTGAAATGTGAAATTTTTGTTGGGTTGTGCATGTTGGGTGAGGTGAATTGTATTGTTCTTAATGTGAAGATGGTAAAGATATGATGGATTTTTGGGAGAATGAAATTGTTGATTTGCATAGAAATTGGTGAATTGCATAGGTTGTGTTGATAAAAATTTTCGCTAAGTGCTAGGTAATGAAATGGTATCGATGGTAATATTGTGATTAGCTGTACGAAGTCTGAGTAGCACATAGAATTTATACCATTGAATTGTCTGAATGCACGAGGCATGTTGTTATTTTTTATGTAAATTTGAAAAAGAGGATTGTCTTGCCGTAATGTTGTAAGTGTGGCTAAAGACTAAGTGCGGGGTGGCCTAGCTTAACCCAACCTTAGTCGGAGCTAATTTTGATTTGACTAACATTGGGACTGTCTGCTTGATTTGACAGGAACAATGGCGAGCAGGCA